>LOND01005003.1:2531-19276 GCA_014220965.1 Paragonimus kellicotti
TAAACCCAGCCACACATGAAGGGTTCCAGCATACAAACACACAAACGGTTTAACTTACGGCAAATTCTCGACATCGTTTTTTTCCATCGTCTGTGGGCAGATTTGGGCAGAGTTTATTCAGTGAGTCGTTCAAAGCTTTCTGATGTTCGCTCATGTTACCCTGAAACCACTGAATTTCGAGGACCAATCTTTCTTGTTCACTCAAGATGAAGTTGGTTGTATTCCCCATCCGTCCGACGGTGATGGCAAGCTCCTTCGCAAGGTCCAACAGAGCACGTGCGTTGTAGGCGACCAGTAATTGGTCCATAATATCGGGAATTAGGAAGCCCACTTCTTTCTGAGGAGGATTTTTGGAATGCGACAAAAACAATCGGTTAGACCTACGAGATAATATGATGCTTCACAAGTTGTTGCAAATAAATGAAATCGCACTGAGACTGCAAACCTAGTCATATGGTTTTAGTGTGAACTGGGAATTTTAGGGTTTATCATGCCAATCACTATGGACAAGCAGAATAACGAAATTTACCATGTTTAACGTTAACTACTCCAGATAACTTCCGTGAACCATCCTGAAATTAATTTGAGAGTTCGCATCTTGCATTTCCGACAGAATTGGTCAAAGCACCAGCAGCAGACTGACGTTAACTACTGTAACTAGCATGGAGATGGATAGTATCGTTTTACAGATACGGACTGTCGGTAGAAAGCGAGGGTATAAGGTTACTTGGTATTGTGCAAACAAATCTGCTGCAGTATAAAGCTAACTGTTCATTTCTTACGTCTAACTGAGGTAATTACAGACAACGGGACAGATATGAAGTACCGATGAGGACCAACGAAATCTAACCAGGACGTCAAAATCCCATTAACCGAAATCCCCTACTATATATCGCTAACTGCAGTTCACGGCAGTGTGAAAGGTTGCTTGACACAATTTGTTCTTAACAAATTAATGAAAGTAGTCCTGTAAATGATGGTTACAAACCATAAGATACCCTCGTTAGCGCGCATAAGTTTTATACTCTGAACTGCACACACTTGCTCAGCGAACCACTCATGCGTTGAAAAGACAGTCATGAGACATCAGCATGCCAAATGGGAAGTGATCTTGACATTGCCTTGGCAAATCGGCAACCCATATTTTGGAAACAATCAGTTTGGTTTCCGACTTAAATGGTCAGTGAAAGTAAGTTAGTTTCAGTTCCACCATGCAACTAACAATATCGTTTACCAAATTAATAGAACGGTACGTTAACAAATGAATAATATTTTGTGATTTTGACAGTCAGTAAACGACTTCAGAGACCAATGTATGCTAGCGATCTTCCCGTGATATGTTTGTCTGTCATTGTAAACAACAACAAGGTCAATTGACACTTTATTTAGACGTGGCAATTATAGTGCCTTCGATCGGAAATGAATTCAGAATTACTTGGATTCAAAGTTAATTCTGATGGGCCTTTCCTGTCCAACTTATTAAAAGGGTTAGGGATTTATGTTTTCACAAATTAAGGACACATCTCATTCTGTACAAAGTAGGTGGAGACTTGGGTTCTGTAGAAATCTACTTGGTAATATGAGAACTTCCAGAAACGAGCAGAAAACAAAACTGGTTATGTCTGGTTGCTGTTTTGCGGTATTGGATTAACCGTCACCACGATGTAATGTGCATTAGCAAGCAGATTCCGGGTGAGAAATCAGTGGTCGTTTGCAAACGTACTTCGAACTACAGACGAATGACTTAATTAGCCCCGGACGGTGGGCAGGTTGCCGACATTACGTGCAAACAGTTGACACAGTTTATAGCTCCACTTGCCCACGTTACAACAATATTCCAACAAGACTATATCACGATACACCACTCCGACATCGTAGAAACATCTATTTTTCTCTGTGAGCAGCTTGTGTTCAATGGGGTTCTTAGCTTTCTGAGGTGCGTTCACTAGAGCATCCCTTAGGTCGATTTTTCGACAAGTGTACTGTCATGCTAGAACCTTGGGTTTTGCGACGGAATCGACGGATATCTTAAAGCAAGCTGGGAATTATCTGGCTTCAATCTATCTAGATTTGCATATGAGGGGCATGCCGAGAAGCTAGGTTCACAACAGCAACATGTGAAGTTTGTCTTATCGGTTTGGACCCCTGTCTCGGACACTTTAACAATGACTTTCAAACGAATGCTTCACCACTAGTCATTGTCATTTAGGGGAAACAACCGAGCAATCTGTGGCGTGCAATAGCAGAATTACGTTTTTACATGGTGGCCTTGGATTTTGTTGCGTGCTATATACGTATCTGACGAGTCCTAGAACGGAGTAAGTCCAGCCGATGGCTGTCAGCTCAACGAACATTTCACAGTTACAACCAGGGATAATGGCTGTACCATTGCACTCATATAACACACTGTTTGCCACATGTTAGGGCAACACGACCCATTTAACGAATCAACGACCAATTACGGTGGATTTGCATTTATGGTTCTAGCACGGCGACAAACCAACGTTTAGCCCGCTACGTCCCCGGGATCATGAACAGTCTCTGATTGCCGATGGAAAGCAGAGTTGATTAGTTGTAGGGATCATTCAAACTGCTGAACTCAACCCTGCTGGTTTTTCACTCTGGGGTGGTGTAAAATGGAAGATTAAGAGTAAAAGTTCGAAAAACTTGTGTATTCAGAAAAATATTTGGTGAGAAGTGAATTTAAATTCATTTTGGTTGTACCCATTACATAACACTGTGGCACTAATCACAGGGCAGTTAATGAGAATGTTTCGATAATCACATCGCATGTTGCGGTTTCGACTTTGAAGAATGGAAACGTTGTCAAGTCAATAGCTGCTATGAACAAATGCGAGGGGAGCTTTTGTGGATGCATCGGTCATCTTTTGTGGATCTTTTGCTTCGCATCTGCAAATGTTAAATTTGCCATGACTCGGCGTGCCACCCACTCGGACCCCGTCTTACAAGCGAAAGTTTTATTTACACACGGACTGACCTAAATAGTTATGCACAGATTAAAAAGCATACTTTCCAACGGCGTGATGCTCTAACGGTTGTGGACGGGTGTTTGATGTTAGCGGATCCTATAGTTATACCCCAAATCCTGAGAAAACGTGTTACACAAATGTTACATTGTGCTCACTCCGATATAACACGTGTAAAAGCTTTGACACATAATTACGCGTAATGGCCAGAGATCGACTACGAAATTAAGAGCACGGTCAACTCATGTGGACAGTGTGCACGTGCTGCAAAAATATCGATAAGGGTTCACTTGCACTCCTAGCTTCTACCAGATGGTCCCTGGAAAAGAGTTCATGCCGACTTTGCTGGTCCACTCAACGGCCAATACTTTCTCATCCTCGTAGATGCCTTTTCTAAGTGGCCGGAGATCGTTCCACTACGCACAGTTTCCACGACTACCACTACTGCATGTTTAAGTCGCATATTTGCTCAATTCGGCTTCCCAGAAACGCTTGTGACCGACAATGGTGCACAGTTCACACCCACACAGTTTTTCGCAGGTTTGTAAATCATTCACATCCGAAGATGGAACTCCGGTGTCTGTGGTAAACCAAAAGCCATCAATGAATTACTTCTCTGTATCCTGCTGGAACTGTTTGAACTACCGACAAACACAAATGAGGTTAACAAGGAAGAACACGCGGTACACCAAAATTCTATCATCGAAACACGTCATTCACGACGTCCCAGTAAAATTTCAATCGCAGAAACAAATAAATTTGTATGAAGGTGTATTAGTAATTTTCACTTCGGGGTGATAAAGACTATAAATGGGAAGAAAACCGTCACCGGTCAACAACTAACGAGGTTTCCATCAGCTTCAAGCATACATCAGTTATGTTTAATATGCGACAAGGCAACACTGATGATCGATGATAGTGTCACATTTATTCTGAACTGTTAATGCATTTCACAATCAATAATCACGTTTAAAGATTATTTTATGAAATAGAAGACCATTTTAATCGATGAGTGCATTAATGAAAAGTTCAATTACTTTCAAGAATGTGCGTTTTTCGAGGTTAAAGTTAAAAGCTTTCTGTCTTTTCCCAAAGAAAACTAGTTACATTGCCCTGGGGATATCCACGCTGGTTTTGTTGGTGTTCGCCGTCTTCTGCTTTATTTTCGCTTGTCTGGCATTCGACTACGTCGTAAAAGGTGTTGGCACATCATCTGACACGTCTTCTGGCAAGTCATCGGGCCTCCGACAAACCTTGAATTCTCTGTTTAATGAGACAAAGCAACTTCTCCAAGAATTGCCTGTAAATGGACGACGGATAACCAATTCGACTTTGCACAGCATCCAAGAACTGTGTTTGTGAGTTTCCACAACATGTCGCATTATTTATAATCATGGAACTTTCGTCCACACCGCAGGTAACAGATGTGAACAGTTCTAGTTGGTGTAGAATTCCGATTCCTAGTGAGTATGTTCACTGCCGGTTCACTCAGACAAATCACCCACCCATTAGTTTTGGGCAGTTTCCTGGTTGACCTATGGAACAGTTGATATTCATTTAACCTTCAGTGAGCCGTATATGCTTACTAGTTTGTTGGTATGCACATTGATTGTTTATCACCACAACATCGGGAGGAGCACAAGTCCACTAAATTTTAAGGACATTACCCGCCCATTTTAGTGGACACTTCAGGGAAGCATAAATCGATCATTGTGAAGGCTCGGTGAACGAAGATTTGGAAAGAGATAATTATACTACTAGAAAATCACGAGTAGTTGAATATAATTACAAATCCCCTTGTGACCTGAACGTCGCAGTTAATCGCGGCTTTCGCGTTTGTATGGAATTTCGGGCGCAGCCTTTTCGATAATAGGCAATGTATTCTATTTCGCTGTTGTTAGAGTATGTCAGCGGTGCATGTTCTTGCCACTGAAGTACTTTTCTGAGTCAGCCGTGTCGACCACTGTACCAGTGATCATACATTAGGCACTTTAATCCAGGGACCGAGTCAATGGAAGACATCAACAATTGCATGAAGTACATAAGAAAGGGATGTGGAAAAAAAATGTATATGGCGAATGAACAAAAACAGTCATGTCGATCACATAGTCCCAAGTTATTGGTTACGTAAGATGGAGCTTTTGGTGTGCGATTTGGTCGATTCGATGGGTTCTAGTGTGTTCTGACAGTATTAACCGGTTGCAGCCTGAATTCCAGTCCGGTGTCTACTTCCAGTGTTTCGTCTGAATGTCGGTAGACTAATCGGCAGGAATGCCACGCATTGACCACCTATTCCCGTTTCAACTCTGTTTCGTAGGGAAACATTTTTCTTAACAGCCGTTGAGGTATATGATTCTGTAATATTCAGCTATATTAATATTCACTGCACTGGTTTGTTACATGCGGTTTGCGGCATACTTTTGTGCATCTGGTCTAGCCCCGAAAACCCAGATTTTTCATATAGGTATCCTTGAATTGGTACATGACTGGCGTTGACGGGATGTGTGCAAGCAGACGTTCAAGAAATTGTGCGTGTAAAGCTCAGTGCACGCCAATAAAAAGACAGGTGTCTGGAATGCGATCAGTAAGTCAATGTGAAAGAGGCGAAGTGATGTGTACCATTTGAAGTAGGAGGACAGTACGACACAACGAGGCACAATCGACTTACCTCCACGTGCATATGAATGGGGTATTTGATATTCGTGTGCAGATCACGTATTAACACGTACATTCTGGTGAATGTTTTCCGACGACTTCATTTGTGAAGTTTTGTGGATGGTTGTGGCGATATTTTCCCCCCGTACGGACCTAAACGAAGTATCTGTTGTAGAGAGGACGCAATGGCTACTTTCATTAAAGGACACTTTAGCAAGTAAAAACGCACATCTTATTGAGGTGTCCAACGTGAAAGGAGTCACTGTGAATATAAAAACAACTTACGAGGTAGGGCTCATATTTCCAAGGAAGTGGTTCACGTAGGTGATTACAAATATCTAACGCATGCATAGACGCTGGTAAAGTATATGTGTATGTATAGCATAATAAAGGGGTCTCTTTCTGTATGAATCAAACATCGCATCCATAGGGCAACATGATATAGAAATCATTATTCCATCTGACAATTCGATCGGTAGTTTGATGAGTTGATCTTTTAATTGTCACAAGATTGATGACCTAAGAAGGACTTTCTGTGAACATTTGTTGATATCCAGTTACTTTTGGGAGCCCTGTAATAGGTTAGATTATGGTGTGTCAATCTCAACATCATACACAGTAGTGTTTTCTGGTCTGAAAATACAACTAAGATTCGTAAACCTGAGATCGTTCGGTGTACTACGAGACAGTGTTCTACACTTCTACCGTAAACTATTGAGCGTTTAGAAGGGTCTCCAAATGAACTACCAAATCGTGAGCTGCAAGCTGGAACTTATTATTAGTTAGTCAACGGTGTGATCTGCCCATCATACGGAATACCAAACATTTGTCTTGGTACAGTCCAATTCACGTGCAACTCGCATCCATTATCCGGTCACTTGACGAATACTAACCGCCTGACACACACATCTTTAGGGAGTCTGTTAAAACATCCCGCACGGGTAAGCAGAACACGGTTGGTAAGCCACCAAGTACAGAATGTATTGATTGGTTCGATGGTACAGGTATATAAGAGATGAATAACCAAAAGCAAACGATCAATAACCAACTGACGAATCGTTGAGCACTTACACACGTGATTGGTTAGTTTGTTGAGTAATTTATTTGGCATAAGCTATGACCTATGCGTTATCGTCGTAACACAAGACCTTGACATCTGTCGTCGTAGTCCCGCCGATCCAACGTCTTCCTTTGTTAGGATGAACATTGTTCGGGCGACGTTTTAAAGGAATCTACATTGAGGCGTTTTATTGGAGCCCGAATTCGTCGTGAATGACGTGTTTCGATGATAGGATTTTGGTGTACCGCGTATTCTTCCTTGTTAACCTCATTTGTGTTTGTGTCGGTAGTTCAAACAGTTCCAGCAGATACAGAGAAGTAATCATTGATGTAATACAGGTCCATATATACCGAGCGTATGCTCACGCTGAATAACAAACCATGACACTCTTGACCACACTGTGGTAGTCACTGTTGCAGAAGCTCGTGCGAATCTGTGAGAGAACAGGTAAGTAGCTCGTGAACCTCGGAGATTAGCGAACGTCTGCGACAGGAACATGTTACGGAAGCTGATCGCTCCGGCCACTTAGAAAAGGCATCTACGAGGATGAGAAAGTATTGGTCGTTGAGTGGACCAGCAAAGTCGGCATGAACTCTTTTCCAGGGACCATCTGGTAGGGCCAGGAGTGCAACTCAACCCTTACGATACTTTTGCAGCACGTGCACACTGTTCACATGATTGACCGTGCTCTTAATTTCGTAGTCGATCTCTAACCATTACGCGTAATTACGTGTCAAAGCTTTTATACGTGTTATATCGGAGTGAGCACAATGTAACATTTGTATAACACGTTTTCTCAGGATTTGTGGTATCACTATACGATCCGCTAACATCAAACATCCGTCCACAATCGTTAGAGCATCACGCCGTTGGAAGTATGGTTTGTAATCTGCGCATAACTATTTAGGTCCAGCCCGTGTGTAAATAAAACTTTCGCTTGTAAGACGGGGTCCGAGTGGGTGGCACGCCGAGTCATGGCAAATTTAACATTTGCAGATGCGAAGCAAAAGATCCACAAAAGATGACCGATGCATCCACAAAAGCTCCCCTCGCATTTGTTCATAGCAGCTATTGACTTGACAACGTTTCCATTCTTCAAAGTCGAAACCGCAACATGCGATGTGATTATCGAAACATTCTCATTAACTGCCCTGTGATTAGTGCCACAGTGTTATGTAATGGGTACAACCAAAATGAATTTAAATTCACTTCTCACCAAATATTTTTCTGAATACACAAGTTTTTCGAACTTTTACTCTTAATCTTCCATTTTACACCACCCCAGAGTGAAAAACCAGCAGGGTTGAGTTCAGCAGTTTGAATGATCCCTACAACTAATCAACTCTGCTTTCCATCGGCAATCAGAGACTGTTCATGATCCCGGGGACGTAGCGGGCTAAACGTTGGTTTGTCGCCGTGCTAGAACCATAAATGCAAATCCACCGTAATTGGTCGTTGATTCGTTAAATGGGTCGTGTTGCCCTAACATGTGGCAAACAGTGTGTTATATGAGTGCAATGGTACAGCCATTATCCCTGGTTGTAACTGTGAAATGTTCGTTGAGCTGACAGCCATCGACTGGACTTACTCCGTTCTAGGACTCGTCAGATACGTATATAGCACGCAACAAAATCCAAGGCCACCATGTAAAAACGTAATTCTGCTATTGCACGCCACAGATTGCTCGGTTGTTTCCCCTAAATGACAATGACTAGTGGTGAAGCATTCGTTTGAAAGTCATTGTTAAAGTGTCCGAGACAGGGGTCCAAACCGATAAGACAAACTTCACATGTTGCTGTTGTGAACCTAGCTTCTCGGCATGCCCCTCATATGCAAATCTAGATAGATTGAAGCCAGATAATTCCCAGCTTGCTTTAAGATATCCGTCAATTCCGTCGCAAAACCCAAGGTTCTAGCATGACAGTACACTTGTCGAAAAATCGACCTAAGGGATGCTCTAGTGAACGCACCTCAGAAAGCTAAGAACCCCATTGAACACAAGCTGCTCACAGAGAAAAATAGATGTTTCTACGATGTCGGAGTGGTGTATCGTGATATAGTCTTGTTGGAATATTGTTGTAACGTGGGCAAGTGGAGCTATAAACTGTGTCAACTGTTTGCACGTAATGTCGGCAACCTGCCCACCGTCCGGGCTAATTAAGTCATTCGTCTGTAGTTCGAAGTACGTTTGCAAACGACCACTGATTTCTCACCCGGAATCTGCTTGCTAATGCACATTACATCGTGGTGACGGTTAATCCAATACCGCAAAACAGCAACAGACATAACCAGTTTTGTTTTCTGCTTCGTTTCTGGAAGTTCTCATATTACCAAGTAGATTTCTACAGAACCCAAATCTCCACCTACTTTGTACAGAATGAGATGTGTCCTTAATTTGCGAAAACATAAATCCCTAACCCTTTTAATAAGTTGGACAGGAAAGGCCCATCAGAATTAACTTTTGAATCCAAGTAATTCTGAATTCATTTCCGATCGAAGGCACTATAATTGCCAAGTCTAAATAAAGTGTCAATTGACCTTGTTGTTGTTTACAATGACAGACAAACATATCACGGGAAGATCGCTAGCATACATTGGTCTCTGAAGTCGTTTACTGACTGTCAAAATCACAAAATATTATTCATTTGTTAACGTACCGTTCTATTAATTTGGTAAACGATATTGTTAGTTGCATGGTGGAACTGAAACTAACTTACTTTCACTGACCATTTAAGTCGGAAACCAAACTGATTGTTTCCAAAATATGGGTTGCCGATTTGCCAAGGCAATGTCAAGATCACTTCCCATTTGGCATGCTGATGTCTCATGACTGTCTTTTCAACGCATGAGTGGTTCGCTGAGCAAGTGTGTGCAGTTCAGAGTATAAAACTTATGCGCGCTAACGAGGGTATCTTATGGTTTGTAACCATCATTTACAGGACTACTTTCATTAATTTGTTAAGAACAAATTGTGTCAAGCAACCTTTCACACTGCCGTGAACTGCAGTTAGCGATATATAGTAGGGGATTTCGGTTAATGGGATTTTGACGTCCTGGTTAGATTTCGTTGGTCCTCATCGGTACTTCATATCTGTCCCGTTGTCTGTAATTACCTCAGTTAGACGTAAGAAATGAACAGTTAGCTTTATACTGCAGCAGATTTGTTTGCACAATACCAAGTAACCTTATACCCTCGCTTTCTACCGACAGTCCGTATCTGTAAAACGATACTATCCATCTCCATGCTAGTTACAGTAGTTAACGTCAGTCTGCTGCTGGTGCTTTGACCAATTCTGTCGGAAATGCAAGATGCGAACTCTCAAATTAATTTCAGGATGGTTCACGGAAGTTATCTGGAGTAGTTAACGTTAAACATGGTAAATTTCGTTATTCTGATTGCCCATAGTGATCGACATGAGGAATCTTAAAATCCCGAGTCTACATTAAAATCATATGATCAGGTTCACAGGTGCGATTCTACTCATTCGCAACAACTTGTAAAGCATCACGTTATGTCGTAGGTCTAATTGCTCGTTTTCTGTCGATTCCAAAAAACCCTCCATAGAAAGAAGTGGGTTTCCTAATTCCCGATATTATGGACCAATTACTGGTCGCCTACAACGCACGTGCTCTGTTGGACCTTGCGAAGGAGCTTGCCACCACCGTCGGACGGATGGGGAATACAACCAACTTCATCTTGAGTGAACAAGAAAGATTGGTCCTCGAAATTCAGTGGTTTCAGGGTAACATGAGCGAACATCAGAAAGCTTTGAACGACTCACTGAATAAACTCTGCCCAAATGTGCCCACAGACGATGGAAAAAAACGAATGTCGAAGAATTTGCCGTAAGTTAAACCGTTCGTGTGTTTGTAAGCTAAGAATCTTCATGTCTAGCTGAGCTTAATCATTTTGACGTGTGCGCCAGTAAAGTGAAATGGAGTAGTGAGTGGAACAATCTGTTTGTCGTAGCGACCCGATGGTGAAATGCGACAACTATTGGCCATGGGATAGCAAAATTTCAAACCAATATTTCAGGTTCATAAGGTTGAGATTATCAAGCTTTTCCTGAATTCCTCTTACTTGGTGATTTGCTATCCACCGGACTGACCCAGGGTTGTCCTTTCAAACCGCAGAGTAGCGTTTGTCTGCCTTGAGAATCAGCCTTCTTAACCCAGACTTGTGTGCTGAAAAGATGAATGCCCCAGCTCGTACCCCTTTCAATGACACTAAGTAGAAACTGTACACTGCTCAGCACTTGATGGCATGTGGTAAACTTGAAGTTCATAATTTCCACCTGAGGTGAAGTTGCTCTGCTCGTCAACAACAGGCAAGCTGTTTTATCGTTCACACGCATGAATCACAAAACAGGTCGGTTAGCAGAATGGAATGTCCAGACAGTGCTCTGATCAGTCATCTGTTTCCTATTCTCGGAATGTTTCTATCGAGATAAGGCGTGTATGGATGGATTTAATTCATCTAAATGTGCGACCATGTCTTGCTTTGTTTCAGTTCTGGAAACCTTAACCGAACCAGATCACCCCAGTCTTTCTAACTATACATCTCCTTCTTTGAAAAACTTCTAACGTTACAATCGGTCTCCAAACTTGCGCGATAATCTATTCGGAACAATTTTTATTTTGAACTTTTAAAAATAGAATGGGTACTTCAGTGCCCACGTTTCCACGGTTTCAGTACTATTACTGCTGGTTATGTTCTGTATTTCTTGTTTAAACCAGTCTCGGTAAAAATGTACGTTTCCCAATAAGATCGAAACACGTCGCGCAAAATTATGGCAACGATAGTAGTCAGTCACGAAACAGAATGCGCTAGAATTGTGACGATCATCTGTCTATAAAAAATTGTGTGAAACAATGCCTACCAAATTGGACACTTGTTCCATCCATCCGTATGACAATTCACTACTTCAGTCCTCAATAATTATCTGGAGGAGCTTGTCAGTGTTTTTATATTGCATTCATTTGTGTAACATCTTACATATCATTACCACAGGATGCCTACGAAGGCTACTTGTTCCGTCAAATGAAATGCCACAATTTGCTCGTTACCTTCACTGTTGGCAACTTCCTAAGGTTAATCCGAGCTGATATTTCGTACTCGGAATAAGTCCACCACTAAAACGGAAACGACAGTTTCTGCACCCCCGGAGCTAAATTTCAGGTTTCTCTACGGCACTGCTTTTGTTTTTTGACCGGAAATTTTGTTGCACTTCTCCTAAACATAAAATCTTGTTTATAGAAGAAAACGAATGGTAAAGTTCAGACAAGATTCGCTGTCGTTTGGATTGGAATAGTACATTACGGTTCGATTTGTTGGTAAGCGGTATATCGTCATCCGCTCGCTTTCACGTTCTTCCTATTCTGCAACTAAGACGTTCACGTCTAGCTATTCTAGTTAACTTTACTCTCAGAATGTTGGCTTTTCGTACACCTTCAACGTTCACATATACATCACTGTTTATTTAATCCACTGTGCTAGGTACTTGAATTTCCAATCGGTTCTTCTCTTGTCGGATAGGATGGTGCGGAAACAATTGGCGATATGTATTGGTTTCATCACCATTCAGCGTCTAATCCAAATTAAACAAGGCTCAACAACAATTTCATTAACATCTCAAAAAACGTACTTCTCTGCTGTTGGAACAGTAAAAAATACGCTAGTTATCTAAATGGTCCTGCAAACAAACTTTTGCCTACTAACGTTTAAATGTGTCAATCATTTTACCAGAAATTTCTGTACGAAACACGACAATGGCGCTTCGTAGATTCGGAAGAGCTGCTCAACCATATATCTCAGTTCTCCTAATTGGTTAAGAAAAGCTGAGTCGTTGCACTCATTTCCAATAAAGTCAAAATATCCATTTAAATGTCCGAAATAAATATACGGATAACGTGAATATCACATATGTTTGCTGGTGGATTCGAAAGCCAGACGTGCTATTTTCACGTGTTTCGGCCCAGGGTTCTGGAACGGCATCAAGATTGACAGGTTGTGTGCGTTCAGACATTGGGTTTATGTAATACATTATAGTCCCTATGTAAACATGCTGTAATGCATGCAAATATTTATCGTATGAGACGGAATGACACAACGTATACGATATTTATTTCAATCTGTCACTGTGACGGAGACGTATCAGTAGACATAAATAAGTATTTATCTACAGACCTTCAATTTACGTGGTATATGAGAGGTGGACATAATTTATTCAGCGATGTCCGCGCATTTACACGGTATTCCGTGGGAACAGGAAATTGCTTTGTAGACGCAAAATATTTCTAACGAATTGAATGTGAAGGATCCATATCAATAAGTGCTTCCGTCGGAAATAGCATTGTTTTGCAAACTTACCTCTCGCCTCCAGAGTATGAACCTTAGTTCACAATGCTCACCACTGATCTGTTCTCTGTTCGAAGACCACCAGTTCCTTCAGAGATCATTCCAGTGAATGTCCTGTCTCAGTGTAGAATAGATGCATTTCACAGGTCGCCAACTCTTACTGGTTCGAAACGCAACAACCTGTCAACTTTACAAATTTGAACGAAACCGTTTTTTGAATGTGTAACCTCTTGTTGACAGACTACCGCGGGTTTAGTAACGAAACTGGTAGTGTAACAGAACAGCATGAATTTTCATTAAATCTGTCTTTTTATTCCACAGGATAAACTCACACTGTTTAATGTGAACTTCAATGCAAGTCAACTTCTCACAGAACCTAGCAAAGCGCTCTCTTCTGTAGCCTCAGTGTTTCAAACCAATATGTCTCAACTCGTTGAGCAATTCGGCAATTTGGACGGTCAAATTCGGAACCAGACTAATGACATTCTAGCACGGGTAAGGCTCTGTGTTTGTTAACCTTGCTTGACATGTAGGACAAACGGCAGTATGGATGTTTCATTGTTTTAAATTACACTTACCATATCGTCCACATATTGGTGCACTGAACTGATTTCGAATATTCACTTTTCTCCATTGGAGTTAGCTGAGTTGAGGATGACGACTGTGCAGAGTCGTCCACGCACTGTTCATTTTCGACTGTTGCCGTGTACCACGTAGCCCTTTTCAAAGTGCAGATCCTAGTGAATTTCAGTTTTAAATAATTCAACCATCAACAAGATCGGTCGTTTGGCTCAACCAATACCATTTCTCTTGCAATTTGTACTGCAATGTACACAGAACTCAGCAACCAGTGAAATGCTCCGGAGAGCATGTGTTAAAATGAAAATATTCCTCGGTGTAGTGGAATTCTGCACACACAGCTGTACTCGAGAACTGCATAGGTAACCAAACAGTGGTAATAAATGGGTTGCTACCTTGGCGTTGTTGAACACTTTTTATCGTAAACTGAATTGCTGAGGAGCTTGCAAGCAGACTTTCACTTCAAATTAAGCTCAATCTCATTTGAAAATAAATGTTGCGGTTTGCAGACAGTTGGCTGAGTAATCACCATGTAAGCGGTGGAAGACTGTTTTGTCTTGGTTAGTTAACATTAGTAAAATGCACACCAAGGAATCGTATTCACGACACTTGAGTGAATATCACAATAACAGTCTTAAAAACCGGAAGCGGCGGGCCTTAATGTCCCGGCCGACGTGATGCGGATTGGATTTGACAATAACAGACCGGCTGTGAACCACGTTGGCGTTGGTCATCCGGACTAAATGGCGTTCAAGGAACATATAGCTGTAAACTAACACTCAATCCATCCTTATTGGTGAAGCAGAATGTTTGAGCACAACGTCAACTTTCAACAATCGTGCATTACCAATCTTTTCTTGTAACTTATTTAAACGAAATCATGTGAACTTTCTAGACCAAGGTTAGAATGTAAATGGCCGTCTGAAACCTTATGGCGATACAGTTGATTCATTGGACACAACCACATTAGATGTATCATTGTTCTAAACTGAACCGTCATTCCTTGGCATGCTACTTTTCATCTAGTTTTTTTTGTATCTCCTCACCTATCAGATACGAAGTCAGCTCAATTTGCAACCGCAATTCCAATCTTTGCTGAATATTTGGGATAGCTTGAGTGGGAACGTGATGCAACCGGTTGTCGTTCAATTGGATAAACTACAACCAACGGTGGACTCCGCTACTAAGACCGTAGCAAACGTGGCGCCAATTGTTGGCTACGTCCTGTGCGTTATCTACATATTATTTTTCGTCGTAATAATTGTCTTTTTGGTCCTGATCGGACTGGAAGCCAGAAAACGAGATTTGTTTGGTTAGTCACTGTTTTGACATGTATGTGTATATATACATATATTTATTTATACAACCCCTTTATATGTCGTATCCATTAGACGACGCGCTTGTCAAGATATTCTCACATTTCACTTGCGGTCATCTGCCTTCCGCAAGTGTAATATGTAGCAGCTTAATAAAGGGCACACTTCATCAGACTCATACGTTTTACCATCATACATACACAGGTTCACAGTGCTTCAACTGTTGGCGAGAAGTTGCCTATGGTTGTCCAACGCACGTGAACATACCTCGTCCAAAAGGACCGTCTACGCTGGTATGTCACTGCCCCTCGCATGTTAAGTGGTTGTGACAAACACCTTGATCAGGTCACCCTGCATAGTGAGGAAGTAGTGTTTTATGACGTCGGGACTCATAGATTGCGCTAGTGTAATCGAAAACAACAGCGGAATGTACTGCTCACTCAGGTGCGCAGAAAGCCCGACCTTCCCTAATTGAAATGAAAGTACCGGTCCACAACCAGCAGGGAAGGCATCAACGTTTAGTGTCTGTGTATTCAAGATGAGGTCAGTTTGTGTGTCAGTCCTAGTCTCACAGACAATATGGTGCACTTTTACTGTAACGAAGTACTCAATTACACTGACGTAGTATCTCATGGTCATTCCGTCAATGTTGACTAGGGAAACACCATTGCCTTGGGCGGCTTATAAAGCAAGTTGGTATTCAACTGGTTCGTTTATTAACCAGTGATGTTAGAAGACATGGATAGAAGAATACTGTTGAATAAATTTGTGAGATTTTAAATTACATGTAACTTATATGGAGTTTAAACGATCACCCTTGCATCACCTTGCATACTGTCGATTCCTCAAGACAGTCATTGGGGTAAACGACTCGACAAACTGTTAGCAGATATGTCACCATTGAGGACCTGGAGTGAAAGGTTGCTCCCATTGTAAACGGTAACTCCATGGTTTCAATAAAACAAGTTGTCTTTACGACTCACGATCAGTCGAAGCTCGGCCCAGCAGGTGGCAAATGGTCTTGGCTTTCTTTAACTCACATTTCATCACGGGGTTGCACCCCGAAAACCTTAAACATACTGTTACGGTGAGGATGAGCGATCAAGCTACACTACTGGTTAGTAAGTTCGAAATGTCTCGAGGATGGTGAACGGAATTTCAATCATTTACTGCAACTATGGACTAGCCATTGCCGCGCAGTCAAAGAGAATTGTGGCACCCCTAAACCGAAGCTCACAAAGGATACAAGGATAGTTGATGTATTAAAGTTCTGTTAAGTTAAGTTTATCAATCTCAAAGATTTGTTTCATATTCTTTTGTTTGAGGATGGATTTTCCGTTCGGGTTTAAGGACAGTAATTGCGTCAGGAGGACTGATAACCACTCACAAGCGGAATTGGTTGGGTGTTGAGATATGGTGATCCTGTGGTGCTTGATGTGAAGTCATCGGCTCAGCGATCAGCACCGTTACCTCATGAAGGCGTGACGGAAGTGCAGATCCGGCCAACGAACTCTGACTACAGCAAAACTCTATTTTAGTGCTTTGTTTGAAAGGAGGTTGGCGAGAAAAACCGTCCAGATGCGAAAACAGTGACTAGATGTGAATGAGATTTTATACAGATTTGTTCAAAGTGCCAAGTGTCCTAGATACCTTTAATACGAATCTCTGCGAACGATCCCACCCTTGTTTCTACAACACTGGGAATTTTTCGTACTATCTCCACCTGATAAGTACAAACAAGGGACGAAGCTCCGTTTGAGAAGAGTATAATCATGATGTATTGTATAATC
>LOND01005005.1:0-28202 GCA_014220965.1 Paragonimus kellicotti
CGAATCCATCAGCGACACCACTGAGCATTGATAATGTTATCGATAAGTGGTTCGTAGAGGTGTAAAGCGATCTCAACGATCAGCGGTGATGCTGATGGCCTTCAAGGAGAACTGGTTGAGAGGTCCTGTCGGCATGGTGTGGCAATTCAGTCTCCGAGGACAGCTGTTTCCATACCACACTGCGTTGTAGGATCGGGTCTACCAAGCGGAGTGACACGCCTACAGACAATCATGAGTGTCTTGCTTGCTCTGATGCTATTGGTTCAGCAGCTGCCGATCAGGGCAACCCATTGTTATTCATACACCTGGGAAACGTAGTGTGATCGGCAGAGCATTACTTCCCATTCTCCAACCGATTTCTTTATACATTGCTCTCTATAAAAATACTTGTCGCTCAAATTGTAATTGTATCCACAATTACCAATCTTCCGTTTACGTTGCATCCAGGTTAACATTGGGTCCGACCTTGTTCATTACTTGCTGTTAGTCTCATGGGTTTGGTTAATACATGTGGTCACCACTAAGGACCATGTGGTGGATTCCACATGCACGGGTCTAGTTACTGAGTTGTGGGCGTAGCATTTTGTTCCTAACGCCGGTTCAAGTCCAACTAAGGCCTAGATTTTCACGACTGAGTCTCTCCCAAAACTAGACATGCTTGTATGAGTGACTGCGTCAAAAAAGATTGGAAACAAACTGTACCGGTTAATCTCTACGAGTGGGAAACTGGGCATATTATGTTACCTGGTTTCTACTAATTTTCGAAATTTTACATGGGCTTCCCATCCTGTCATCATAGTGATGGTCTCACAAGTTTATTATCATGGTGAACTCACGAACTATGACTGTAGGTAATCAACATTACGTGATCTGTGATTGGGATGTCAGTATAACTGATAAGTAATAGGGGAGCCTAACTGATGCACACCGAACGTCACACCGAGTCAGGTCAGCAGGCACTAGTGTTGTGAGCCAAGAAGGCGGATGGCACAAGGATTGTTTATCCGGAAAATTAACACAGAGGGTATATGCTTTCAACGTCACGATAAACAAACTCATTTGCACACAAAAGTGACCCACGGTTGCCAATGCCAAGTTCATATTCGGAAAACACCATTTCATGTGAGAATGCACTCCAATGTTCCTCCTTGTAATTTTACCCGGTTACTTCCATATCTAAATACGTGCCTCTAGCCGACTACTGGGTGGTAGTGCAGCGTGGTCGTTCATCCTCACAGCATTAGTTCATGCCGTATTCCATCGGAGTGAATCGCTTCATAATGGACTGCACTGTCAAATGGAAGCATATGAATGCTTTCCAATTTGAAAACGCCGCAAACCGTTTGGTTTACCATTGTCGAATGAATCCACGGAGAAATCGCTCACCCAATCTCAAGCACAAAAACCACTTGGAAACCATGAACCGCACGGTATTGGCTAGGCTCCAACTTGCACGTCAACATTTGGATGAAACTTCAATACCGCGCGTGTTCATCTAAGTACCAGTCAGTCGGTTCTACTTCTATCACTGTTAACCTACCGCTGACTTGTTATATCAGTTTGAGTCTCCAGGCGAAGCAACTAATAAAGTAAAAGATAACAACATGCAGAAGTATATTCCTCGCAACGGAGCCGAAATTCTAAACGCAATCAAACGAAAGAAAGGGATCGATGCGGTCAGTGACATCACTAAAAACCAGAAAATGACGTTCCACAGACGTCAAAATAAAGGTGATCATGAATGGCTAATGGAAAAATGAAAGTAATGGTTCAACGAAAATGTTACGTTCACGTCGGACCTCCAAACTGGTAGTAGATGAAATTATAAGCGAACGGTTCTCTTCTGACAGAATGTATAATGCTTCTGTTGCTTATAGATTGCTCCAGCAAACTGCAATACGATTGACAAGAATTTTCGAAACCACACAATTCAGACCAGCAACGAGCGGCTACAGTCTGCATGTAACTGATCGAGTTCAATCACAAACAATACTTCATGTCCGCAGTTTGGACTTCTAGCTCCCCTATGGTTACAAACAAAGTTGACTGGATTGCACCGTGTTTCATGCGAGATATCTTCCTCTATTTGGATAGTACTGTCAAACACAAAACACAAAACACCTTGCCGAGTGTAACCACTATTGAGATATTAATAGACAAATGGCAAACCATAGCTCTCTACTAGTAGTGGAAGTTATAGCACACCAGACATTTTCTATATTCCAGATAAGATATGCACTTAAAACGATAAAGAATTGGACCAGCAATAACGCATGCAATGTCTACGAAAAGTAGCTTAAGCACAATACTGAGTTAAACTAATGAGAAACAATGCGATTGTTGAAATCGTGTATAAACATGTACAAAACGAACAGTTCATTGTACAATGAGTTCGATGGGGGGCAAATAAAGAGACGGTCATCAGTTTCACATGGCAGAAATGCAGTGGTTCAGACGATGCACCATGACACGAATGATATGCTCCAGTTTTGGGTTGGTCGTACAACTGACGGACTAGAACCAAATGATAAAAATAAAGAAACTATCATACACTTGAGTAAACGAACGTGAATTGCACCAGTAATTAAGGTGATGAAACAGATTCAACTACATACAAGTCACCATGCAACATTCTCAGTTCAAATGCATTGCTCGCAATGGTTTACATCCGTAAGGTGACCATTGTAAAAGTGATTATCCGTTATTGAGTCCCAATAATTTCTGAATAAAATACTAAAGCAAGCCCGATTACTACTTATTATAAGGGCGCGTATATAGTAGGACTGGACACCACCTAGAACATGTGTTTGTAATCAAGCAGAATCCTACAAGAAAACCAATACACATCTACAACATGATAAAAAGCCAAACATTAGTGACATATAACGGGCAATTGTGATCGGGTTAAACGCTTGACAAAGGATGAAAAACAGTGCGTAACTCCACAAACTGATACGTCAGACAGGTGCGAAGTATCGCACACAATCCAGAGAATGAGCAGTGAGGATTCAAGATCGAATAGTTGAGAGAAGAGGACTCAATGAAAGAAAATATAAAGACGGAACCAAAACAAGCGGGTCACATATAATTAGGCAGTGTTACACTGCACAGGATTTTCATGCTTTTGGCTGCTGCTCGTTTCAAGGTGGTTATTTTTTATTCTTTTCGGAAAGAAATGTTAATAATGATAGCTGGAGAAGACCCAGAGAAGCTAACAGAATTCCGCCCAATAAGTCCGGTTTTTGATATCAATTAGTGTATCTAGTCGGCGGTAGCTAGCCTCATGTAGAACGCAGCCAGATACCCGGCAGACCCAAACGGAAGCCAGACCTGATGCCACTACCTTTAGACCTCAACAACAAATCGTGGACCACCCACCGTAAAGTTTTAGGCCATACCCAAATAATGTAAACAAGGCGTGAAATAACTGGCGTGGAGTAAGCATGCGTAAGACGTATCCCGGCCGTCTAAACGGATAAAGCTGGAAAGCTTTATCTGGAGGGAGGCTACCGGTTTCCAGTACACGCCGTCGAATAACGATTTGTTCACGTTGTGCTGCCACCATAAGCGGACAGTGCTCCGTAGATGATTGCCCACAACAGACAGGCACACATATACAGTTTGATAACACAATAACAACGTTGTGCCTCGCGGTCTACTGGATCAGCGAGGCAACAAGCAAGTGTAAGTTTACAAATCTAGAGTGATAACGTTAAAATTTGTAAAGATTGAAGCGGGGATTTATCGTAGCACACTTACCAAATCGCTCAAGTCTATTTCGGCCACATGCGAATCAACACGTACAAGCACCGACTTGGCATCTGCATCGATTCTATCCACCTCCAAACAATTCGTACCAAAAGCATCTTGCAGGGTCACCTCGAGGGCCATATGCAGCTGCTTTTTGTCTGGCTCGACTAGTTTGGGAAGACCTACAGTTTGGTAACAAGCGGTCAGATGAAAGACCCTGAAGTGAGTATGTTGAAAAACCTCGTATATCTGGCCTAAACAGCCTATACGTTAATTATTGGAAATGAGAAATCTGAGTTCGGCGTACCACAAACACCGCGTTATTACACTCAAACTTAAACAGACAAGTATATATGCGTGTACGAAAGAATGTATGTGTGTCAACTCTTTGCTGCATAAAACATCGCACATCATTTGAGGAGATCGTATGACCACGACGAGGAAACAATGTGCATCAGAGAAACTGTTGAATCCGGTATTGCACGAAAAATGATGAGATAAATGGTCGGTGGACTTGTCAGAAGTAGCAGTGTTCCAGGTCCATAGATTTCACGTAATTTGGAAACACCAACAGATTGCCATTGCCAGCAGTTTCAGCAGTGGTAAGAATCTGATCAAATGGACGGTCAATCGAACAAGATGGCGTACGTAATACGTAAGCAATAAGATCAAGATGTCGTTTCAGTCGCACGATAAGTGATAATAATCATGGTTGTAGGACATATAATGCGCGCGAGAGTTGACTAAGCATTAAACGAAATGTAACGGAACAACAGCAAAAATCCAAATCAAGTAACCAGGATATATAACGAACTGAATTATTCAAACATAGTACACTCACCTCTCGGAGGCATGCCTTGCATTGCCGCTCGCAGGATTACATTCTGGACCGCATCCGCGTACATGTCGTTTGTGGGATTTGATTGCCACTAGAACAGAATAAAACCGTCAACTTGCTACACCACCGAAATGACGAAACAAGTGAGTAAAGCTTTCAAAAGAACTTGGGATCTAACACTCCCAAATGTAGTAAGTGTGAAACGGCCGTTTTCTAATGCTCTATCAGTTGATTCAAACAATATTACATACAATCTGATGGAAATCTACATTAGTGATAATGGCAAACTAATGCATATCACCTCAGTTATGCTCTCCAATCCACTCTATGAGCATCTTACTATGACTGTCAACGTTACATAGGCGCGCGTTTCATGAATCAAGTCTATTACCGTCCTACTTCTAAACCAGGATATTTCTGTGGCGGTAAAGCAGTTAACCATCAACACCAAGCACCGACAAACTGCTACAGCTGACGACGAACAGGATAGTATTACCAGCAATGAAGTTGTAGGCTTTAGAGCAAAGGAATTTGATGAAGACCTCTAATCGTTCTCCTCCCTGAATCTGGACATTCTGACAGCATTGCAGTCCACATAACGCTTTGAATGATCGAAACGCTACTCATTTCATTTGGCACAGGTAATCTTGAAGGATGAACCGGGTGGCCTTGTAGGCTGCATACAGTAGGATGGATAGAGGAAAATATGCAACTGCTGGCCTTCCCGTACCTACTCTATCCAGTTGACATCTTAGACCCCTCCCAACCCACAGTTAATTACACTTCCGGTCCCACAACACTATCCCACTAGGTTACAGCTCCCACCACTTGGCTTCTGGTTTTCACCGTACCTTGCTTTGGCTTAGAATGCGAGTATGATGGGTGTTTACAACGTTCGCAATCTGGAAAAGAAAGGCCAACAAACCGTCCCCATCCAGGCACCAGGACTCATCGAAATTTGACGTTTGCTTCATTTCAGATAATAAAATCCATAGCAGAACAGACGGCACACAAAATGTCTGCTCGATATTGGCTGTGCACTTCAGGTGACATCATATTCACCGCTGTCGATTAGGCTAGAGTAAGCATAGTCACCAACATGACTGCAGCTGTTAGCAGTAGGCTCCTTACCATCCGCTTAGCAGATTCAGCTGAGGTCAGTTCTTAGATGCCACATCTCCAGGAACGTTTCCGTCGTGTCCGGATAGGTCCAAGAGATAGCAGTGACACCACTGTCAAGTCACTTTTACTCGGAATGGATGCGTTCGTTAGGTCGATACATATCTGCGATACAGCCATTCTGACATAGGATTATAAAGGCCCAAATTCGCCGATATGGCGATACTGCGGTTCGTTTATGGGGAAAGCTTTGGTTAGATTCACATCGTTTGAATAGTAGTGGGCGGCGGCTACAACAGCATACGCCACTTTTAACCGATAGCAATTCCAGACATGGTGCGCACCACTGTTTCGTTCGTCCGCCTCTGTTCCGAACCAGAACCAATCTTAGATAGACCGCATAGGCCGTTAATTATAAGCAGCGTAGTTTCTGCTAACAACTGCTGGAAAACTGAGCAATCCAGCGGCAAGATATGTGGATCAAGCTAACCTACAATGAAAAGATTATCAGATCTGAAACTCGAAGATCTCGACAGCTGCTGGGCCAGCAACTCAGAGGCCTCCAGAGCAGCAAATAACACAGCATGCGGCACGAAGGTCCGCCGCGCGAAGAAACAGTAGAAACTGAAGAAGTTGGACGCTAGACTGAACTATCCAACATGGTAATTCATATAACAACTTAAGGAGGGATATCCGTAAGAGGCACATGCTTAACCTGAACGACAATTGCGAGAGTTGGCTAACTGAGAAAGTTAATGTAATGGGAACCGCTTTTCTTTGGAAAATACCAACAAACTCTGGAAGCCCATCAACACCAGTGGCCTTGGACGTCCAGCTGTTACCTGAATCATCAACGGGATAGATGACACTCATCCACAATAAGTCCGAAAGAACAGACTACCTGCAGAACACTGTGACAGCTACTGCGGATTTTCTCCTGCTTGTGTGATGTTACCACCGTAAGGTCGATATGTAGTGCGCTGGTCCGTAGACGTAGAACCATCTACTAGAATTAAGGTCCACGATTGCACTTCGGATCCCAAAGGCAATAAGAATGCTGACCCAGATAACCTCGTATCAACACTTCTTAAAGACGATGAGGGAGACGTTAACTCAGTTGTTCCAACTCGTGCGAACGACAAAACAACACTTTCCTGAGCCAGGATCGCTCGATAATACCTCCAACATTCACGAAAGGAATCAAAGGGCTCATGCGAAAACCTTAGGGTAATTAATTTGAATCTGATAATAGCTAGAGTGGCAACAGCCATACTTCATCCACTCACGGCAGCTCGCGAGGCAAACGTTACGGAAGGGCAGACAGAGGTTTTGTCCTGGACAAGGATGCACTGATCAAATCCTCACTCCTCGCCAAATTCCGGAGCAGCGCCATGAGTACCACCAACCAGCAATTTTCACTTTTCTCCACTATAAAGAGTCGCTCGACTCAGTGGATCGATCTACACTTTTAGGATCGTTCAAAGACAGGAGTGTACCGAACAAGCAGATGAACCTACTGTCCGCGCCATATGTCTATACATCAATTCAGGTTACAGTATAAGGTTTGTTGCTGCCTGACAATTTTCAAGCAGTACAGAATATCATATCGATCTCCATGAAATAGTTTGAAACAATTTGCAACCTAAAGTGTAAATAATTTCTGCAAGAGTGCTGTGATTACGTAAGGTTTACGGTTATGGTGATTGCTGACCAGGTTGTGTACTGAAAAAAGGACATCAGTGGCGGTGAAAGTACTGAAACTGAAACAGAAACTCAAAGCATCAAGGTTTGAACAGAAGATACCTGCCTAAAACATTTCTGGCAACAGACAGGCATGTCTCTGAAGTTTAAAAATGTGCATATAAGACGACTTGTAAACAAAGTGTTAGCTTACTGCAGCGGCACACCACCAATTACAGAGGAGAACGTGGATCGTCTTTAAATTAACTTCATTAATGTTTGCGTTCGACAGGTCCCCTGAAATATGGCACCAGCGGGAAAGTAACGATATGGCTAAGAAGTGGATGTCTGTTAGCGTAGCAAGTTTATTTGGTCAACAGTTAACTGTGCATATAACTGGGTGGTTAGATCATTTACTAAGGACAGCAGCTGATCACCTGCAACACTAAATAGTTTTTGACGACACCGTGACCGACTGACGTAAGGTTCATGATGGACAAATGATGATTTAGCATAAATAAATGAAGTTAGTTAGGTGGAGTTCGTCTACCGAGCTGGGGTCCTCGCGACTCACATAGTCGTCTACAGGACAGTCATTGGGCTCAGTGACGTAAATGTTGTCGTTTGCTGGTTGAACCGTCTTTGAAGCAAACGCGCTCAGTGACACGTGGCACTGAAAGCTGTAAAGAAACTATGCTGTTGTTGACGCCTTGCTATCACTTGCGACGAGTAAACTGAACTCCACCCACAAGTTCCACACTCTTTTCAACCAAAACCTACCGAAAAGAAGCACCAGAATCGAATTTCAACCTTGATCGTGGGGTCAACAACAGTATAGTAACCCTCTCTTCAAGGAGATTATGCAATCTTGACATCACTCATGACCACATGAAGCTGAGCGTTTGCAAATCGGTAGTACCTAATGTGAGGTCTATGACACAATGATCAACACGGATGCTTCATGGAAGCGCGGCCAGAGTTCAAATCCCGATCGACGTCAGGAGATGCACCGGATATTAACCACAACACACACGAAATTCCAGCCCGGTACTTTCGTTTAAAAAGGGTAGGTTGAACAGTTCATGAGAAGGCAAAAGCTACGATCAACCATAAGTGGAATAAAGCCAAAACCCTCTAGTTGTCTGCGGGATGGACGCAGCTTGTTGTTAAACGTTTGTATCTAAGTATAAGAGTTTTAGTATTTACGCCGCATCTCTCACTAGTTGGGGCTCGTCTCCTCTCCTCATCGGTGTGAGGCAGTCGCCGTCTATGATGGTAATGACGATGTTGTAATGCGCTTTGCGGTATTAACTGAATAAACAAACACAAATCAATAGTCGGGAGTTACAGTTGAACTTCGACGGCAAACTCCGAGTCTAAACGCCGAGTGCAAGAAAATGGGTTAGGTAGATACAAAACGAGGAAACACCAGAGTGGCAGTTCCTTCTATCTCCAAATAACGCATTGTGTACTGTGAGTGTCTCAACTGAACTTCATAGAAGAGAGGTTCAGAAGAGAAATTCGAAGACAAAGAAACCTAACATCTTAATTCTCTGTTCAAGGTTAAGCCTACAGAACCACCCGCTTATCCAACGTGCGGTGGGTCAATGTCGCCAGAGTCAACCGGTGGTCTTGTCAGAAAACTGTACAGAAATACAGACCGAGAAGAGTACAGTGGCAAACCAAAATAGTGTTGGCTCCCAATCTACACATAACACTGATGCAGGCTGTCATGCAAATCATAAGGTCGTATGTACACTTAACAAGATACGGGAACATCAAACGCATAAATATATATATATATATATATATATATATATATATATATATATATATATATATATATATATATATATATATATATATATATAGGAATCGATTTGCAGCTGCCGATGCGAACAATAGCCCAAGGTATACTAACCACAAATGCGATCTAAGTCAACAGTGTGATTATGCACTCACGTGGATCAGGGCTGTGGAGTTGAAATTAGCTCAAGCACCTAACAGTGGGTAGGGCCAGACACTCTAAGCAACCCCTGTCTTCATTCAAGTCTTCAAACGAGGATAGTAATATTCACTAATGAAATTAGTACAGCTGATACATGAACAAATAATCTGGTTGTTCGGCAAACTATCACATATCAAGGAGAGAGAAAAAAGTGAGTTCAGTCTCTCAGGGAAATTAACTTGTGTTGAATCGATAAAGTTTGTGAACAACGTTTAACTGTATCACTGACAAGTAGTAGAACAGAATTGTTAAATTAGAAGAGAACCAACTAGGAAAAATATGGGTTCCGGCCACAGTCAAATTAACAATAGGAACGGCATGCTCATCGTCGATTTCAGTTCAGCTGGAGTCCAGATGTTTCACACCAGGGCCTCTTCTAGAACTCGACTGATTACCTTAAACAAACGAGACGACGAACGTTGTCAACCTAAGTTTATGAAAGGAGTGTGTGATCGTTGTGAAGACCAGTCAGACATGCGAGGTGAAAAGCATGGAAAAGCTAACTATCGGTGTCGTTTTTCCAATTCGCGCATGAATAGAAAAACCAATTTACCAGTCACAACGACTTGAGAGATAAGTTAAACAGTTTGCCGAGCAAATCAAACGGCTTAATAACAGTTGTGGATAGTAACCATGGTGCACTTAGCCGTGTCATCCCCGATAACCGTCTGTCGGGAACAAAAGTGGCTTTGGAGGCACGATGAGACTACGCTCAGTTTTCCTAAAAGAAAATTTGGGAATTAGCGTCGAAACTAGTAACGCCTCTTCGTCTGATGTGTCTCATGACTGATAATTATTAGCCGCCATTCTCATCCTCAAAAAGGCAGGAATACTACATCATAACCACAGAGGTAATAGACATAACACTACTACATCTAAGACATACATGAGACCAATAAGCAACCGAATCCCACAACAAAGAACTAAATGTACAAAAGATCAAGTAAATGAGTGCACTGATGGTGGTTGAATTCTGCGACAGACACTGTATCACTGGCACCCTGTTCTCAGTTGACGGTATTATTGACATGGACCCAAAACTGCTTCCCAGGCTTCCTCCTGTGCAGAGTGCGATCAGTGAAACATAAAAATTGTAGTGATCTTTCAAGTCTACTTTGAGCGCACACTGCATCCGTATTGCCAAACACTGCCGGCGTTCTTTACATAAGTGGTGCACGATAGAAGCTTCAAATCAACTGAAGTTGGTAGTGTTCATCCCTCAGCTTACAACCCTACTGATGAGATGCCGATGTGGATAGCAGAGACCCATTGTACATCCACAAATACTGTGGTATCGCAAAAACTTTAAATACTGAGAAAAGGAGGGTAAAGCTAACAATACATAAGTGCCCAGTTTGCGGTGCAGATTGAAGACCTGGACCATCAGTACGGAAAATGCACACGGAAAATGAACACCGTTGTCCACATTGGGTGGCCTGTGCGACATATGTAGATTATGTGAACAACGCTATTGATGTGTGGTTGGGACATCTCCAAATTCGCAACCGATGCATAATTTAGGCAGACTGGACAGTGCACTTTGCACGTCAAGTACCATGTGCACAGCGCGCATTGTTTAATGTGACAGCCGATGGTCGGAGGAAATCGCAAGATTGCCAGGTGATGGACTATAACAACTTCAACTGCTTCACCGAGAAAGATCAAGAGGCGCTACCTGCCAGACTGTAGATGATGTCACTGTTTACATGGCTGACTGGATATGCTCCCACACATTAGCGACTGAAGTTAATGATGCGTCTGATTGTCCATTCTTCCTCACAAAACATCACTGTTATTGTCTCCTCGTACTTTCCTTGTGGATTTTTGTTTAAAGGTCGACCATCTCGCGTGCTTCCGTCAAGATCGAAAGCAGTCTGATCCACAAAACATCCAGGGTACGACTCAGAACCGAAAACGTACATCTATCTGACGGAGTGAGATGTCGAAGATGCTGTTCCATCATTTATAGGTCACAAGATGCTGTTCCATCATTTATAGGTCACAGATGCGTGATTTAGCTATCAGTAGGCCCGAAAGAGAAGAGTATACGATGTCCGAAACTAGCACTAATAAGATTAAACCACGTTGTGCAAGCAGCTGCCCTGGTCCTTCACGATCATCTGGACGATGTGAAGTCAGTAAACTTTGCCACTTGTGCACGACTCCGCATCAACCATCCGGTGAATCTGTGCATTAAAAACTTCGAGTAACGTAACTACACATAAGGTAAGCAGTGGTCATAATAAAACCGTTAGCTAATCACAGGAAGAGACTTGAACACTATGGTAAGCAGGGGAATAGGTAAGCATAACGGACAAATAACGGAAGATTTGGTGACTAAACATACTTATCAGAGGTAGCACAGCGGAAGGAAGACGACCCATCAATAACAGGAACCTAATCAACGAATACAACTTCTGTGCTGAGGCAAGAACTACATTCATGCTAATCGAGTCAACAGTTAGTTGAGTGACAGTTTCGCCAGTACAATTTACAGCCTCCAATTCTGGATTTTAAGTTAAGTACCATTGAACCTATTTGGATGTGAAAGCTGTAATCGACTTACAACTTACAATGTACCGGGCGACCGTGGGGTAATAACCTGTGACCCACTTATCTCGCAGTATAGATGTTAGAAGAGTTGAAATTAATCCGTACACTGAGTATGGGTAGCTAGCTGAAGAGTACAGAAACCTACAATGTCAGATCCTGTTAGGGCGTCCATTTTTTCCCCGTCCAAAACCGCCTCCGTCCTCGAGAGAGAAAAAAACGATTGACTCAGCCCTACTTAGCGGAACTGTTTCAGGGTGGTCGAGCGGTGACTGGTTAGTTTTTTTACCCGTCCGACTTTCATTCCGCTATGCTCATTAGTGGCCCTAACTATTTTTTTTCTTCGGTGACTGTTCCATTTGATGTTTCGGGAGTGTTTTTGGTCACTACAACCCTATAAATACTTTGTTCTTTTTCGCCATGTGACACGTTTTTGGGGCGGAACAAAGCTTGTTTTTTGCACGCGTCTTTTGGCTTGTCTTGGGAGCAGATCACGGGACAGTTGCGGTAATTTTTCGGGATCGAGATTTCCGTGTTAATTAATATCAGAAGGAGGGTTACAACATATCCATCACGAAAACGAAAGATACAAATCCCGGAACACGATCTGTAGACCAAGCTACACCAAAACCAAGAGAATTGGAAGTTAAAAACGGAACTGATCCGAAAGTTAAGTAACGAAAGACAGTGAAGAATAGATAAGCAGCAACATACACGTTCATCTACTATGCGGGACCTAGCAGACAGGGCGAACCATTTTACACTATTCACCTACCGATGCAGTAGGGGATTCGTATTAGTTGGAAATGTCAAGATTGCGTATCATGATTTCAGACAAAAATGCATTAAACCCGGTTGAGCCAGGTCAATCACTCACTTCTAACGTGACCTGCTGGGCTTTCCAAGTGACGTTGACCGCATCAAAAACACGGAACTGAATGATGTCTGACTTTTGTTGCACAACTTTCACAGTGCCTGCCAGCAACGAGAGATGGAATTTCAGGAGACTGGCGTTTCCACTGAATGGAATGGATAACAGCTGATTTACTGTAGTAGTGGCAAGTTCTGTGTAGGCTGTGAGAATGCAAAATAGTGCAAGATAACATAAATTACTGTTACAAAAATCTCCAAAAATAATACAGATTCATAAGCCAAATTATGTGTCTCAAAAACGCCTACTAGTATAAAACTGGAAGTCAGTTGATTTTAAGAAACATCCAAAATAAGTAAGTGTTCGAACTGAACACATTCAAATGTCACATCTTCTGAACTACTAAAATCGCGTTGTTCTTTTGTTGGAAAAGGTTTGTGTGATACAAAATTAATTTTAATTTGGAAAGTTCTCGCGGGAAAAAGTGACTTAAGACTGACTAAACATTAATATGAGCGAAAAACAGATATGAAAGAAAACCTCACTACAAACTATGATACAAACAAGTATACTGACGTATTCTTTAAAACTGATTCCCAGTCCATTATTGAAGGCGGAAAACGTCAAACGAACGTTATGTAAACTAAATTCTTCTCGTGCTCAGATTTCCAACTACGTAGCCTGAATGTACAAGTGTGTATCCTGAGAATAGTTCCAAAAACGAAACTGACCAATGACCAAACGAATGTAGTTTCAAACTCTGGCTACTTCAATCGCTTCCGTCTGGGTACAGGCAATTTGACAGAATCCAACTTACAAGTGACGTACAGCTTTTTCCGTTGTACTTGGCTTCTCTCAGTGTGTGCTTGGTCTACAACCATCAATGGCAATTTACGTTCATCGTGTATTACATAGCGGCCAACGCTTCTGACAGTGGATATACAATAAACAAGAACTCCGTCATCGATCACGAGTTTATCTCCACTCTGATGTAAACAGCCTGGACTACCTATAAAAACCAAGAAAATTACAAACAGAACACTTCGGTGTCATGCAGGTATCGAACCCGATATCACTAGCATTATTGTCTGCATTATTTAAGGGGGGTAAAATGATCACGATACATTTTTCACTGGGGATTGTGGAGATTTTTATGCGAACATAAGGACTATGTAATGCATTACTTGGTAATTCCTCTGGTGTTAGAATGTGATAAGCAAAATTCTTTTTAACCAGTACACCCGAAATAGGTTGATTGTTTTTGGGCGGGTTGCGTGCCAAACTGCCCAACACCTTGGCCACTTTCTCACCACGAAACCTCAAGTTGACCGGAACACAATTCTTCGGTGTGAACAATTCCAGACAACAAGTGTCGTCGTCCTCGTATTCACGTTGCAATGCGCCGGCTAAACGAAGCATCTCGTTTTGTTCTCCATGTACTAGAATCTGACGAGGAGAAGAAAACGCAAGACAGCACATACATCCAGCATGTTACGACAGAATAAACGAACAACAGAGTCTTACAAAAACCATAAAGGAGTTGGTACAGTTATTAATCTGACAGAATGGGTGAGACCAGATAAAACAAAAGTTGACGTATAAAACTGAACAGAAAAGAAGACAGCCGACATTCTTGGAAGACATTATCTGAATACCCGAGATACTTCTTCGTGATCACTCATTCCGCCTGTGCAGTGAACACACAATGATCTGGCAGAGGCGTACATGCGTGTTTCTGGTACTCTTTTGCAAAGGATACAGTGCAAAACAGCTTTCCGAGCAACCGATTCAAAGGCAATATTTAGATCTAAAAAACTACAACCTTCAGATGGTTACAAGAACACCGATGTTCTGCTACCTGTTGCAACAGGAAAATGTGGTTACTGCACTATCGACCGGATCAGAATCCTGGTTTAAAATTCTTGTATCTGCACGTCCTTGGGTTTGATCAGCCGAGGTTAAGCTAATGAGTAATTCAAGCAGGACAGATACTAGGGCGATGCCACCATGGTTGTCACACAGACATCAGGACTTCTTCAGAAAACAGGAATAACTGACAATAAGCATTAATCACGGAATAATCTCCCACAACCGCATAAAAAGAGATGCGGATTCTGATATCTCCATTTCGGTATCACCCTCGAAAAGAAAAGGTCCGACCCAGAGAAAGTGTCACGTTTCAAAAACCTAGACCTCAAATCCAATGCTCCTTTCGATAGCAGACCCCCAGTACTGCGATAAACGAACATTCAGGTTTCGTCGTCTACAAGAATCGACTTACATCAACTAAGTTGTTCTAGAAATGATCAGCTCATTTATCAAATCCATCGATTGATAAATGAAACATTTTTAGAATATAGCTTCACCGGCACCAGGATAATGGCCAACGAAGTCAAGAGTATACGAGGACAGCGCTCAGCTGCAAACGAACAGTAAAAGCTCTACCCACCTACTCTGATCGTTCTCTTAGGTGACGTTCAGTCGCAACGTGTTTGAATTCTCGAAGGTCGCTGCCACATTCAGAGCCAGAAAGAAACGAGCAAAAGCTGCTTATAATCGACGTAATGAAAATCCAACTCGGTCACAAATGCACAGATTCATCAGGACATAATGTTCGTCATAGCAACTACTCAAGGCTGTGGCGATTTAGCTTCAACGTTTATTAGGGGCCCTCACCTGATTAGGCTTTGACAGGTTGTTCGCCAATGTGACTCGACATGCGCTCTCCACACTCTCGCGCCGATGCCAGTTAACTAACACACATTTAGGAGCACACGATCCTTGAGCAAATGATAGAATAAAACGGGCACGAACGACGGCACGACTTGCCAAGATGGCTACTACAAGATGTTTGAAAATCTTAGACAGAATGCCGTCATCTGTAACTTGCAGCGGTCATCTGGGAGAGCACAACAGTCGTGTTGCTAGTGAGCAAAACAGAGTTGCACAACTATGCTGTCAGGCAAATTAAATACATATTTACGCAAGCCTAGTGTGACGGATGCAAGCACTCCGTTAAAGCGAAGTTTATACTTTGCGAACAGCAAGATTCCCGGCTTGTTCACAAACGAGTTTTTCGTCGTTTTGCAAAAAGCGTCAGCTCCGTTACGCAGCAGTAATGTGCAATGGTTGAAGTATAGAAGAGTCATTTTGGGAAAGTGAGCAAGTACAAATCTGGAACAATATTGTCACCAAACAATGTTCGAAACCGCTTATACCGTATGCCTATACATATGCATCAATCTTCTCTCAAAATGCTTTCAGCAGACATATCGACCTCGACAGTCACCACACCTCATTGATCACACAAATGCGGTGAAGACGAGCAATAGACAGACAAACATAACAACGAGCCGGCAGCCTATGTGTAATTTTTCTTCATCACGCTGTTTGGCAACAGATCCTGGTGCGGATTTGAAATGTCACAATAAACACCAACCACTCGATGTTCGCCTTTTACACAATCATATATATATATATATATATATATATATATATATATATATAATTCTTGTAGAAACCCTACCGAGCTGTTGTACGGCTGCTATCAGTTTGACATGATTCTTGGATGTTAAGTTCTAGTGGTAATCAGTTGGCCTCTGATATAAACGCAGATCAGGTTCTGCAAACGTGCGAAATTATGTCTCAGCAGACTGAAGACCTCTATCCACCGGAATTCTTACAGCAAACAGCCAGCATTGCATTCGCAAAGTCCTCAATGAGACAGTTGCACAGAGAGGGAGAGAGTTGGAAGCAGAAATGGCGGAACTCCAGGTAATCACCGTAACCGGCGCGATGTATCCAAGTGGATCGTCGACCGTAAGAACACAGGAAAGTATGTTCTTTCACGTAAATGGATTGTACATCGGCCGAGCATGGAGTGTGTAAACAGTCTTTTAGAGGTCCCACTTCAATTCCAATGCCCTCTGCACTTTGAGTTTCTCGAGATTGAGTAGTCGTGTAGGTACCACATGTTCGAATTCTCGTAGCACTGATAACAGCTGCTCGTCGTTACTCGTCCACTTCAAAAGAGTGAAGCCCCATCTTGCCAACAGGACCTTCAGCTGGTTAGCGGAATCTCGAACGTTACCAATGGTCGTCGTACTGAACGGACAGACATCCACGTAAAAGCTCTTTGCGATCCGCAAAATATCTGTCATAATGTAGTGTTGTTCGAAATAGTTCTTCTCAAAACAAACGTAACACAAATGGGAGACGAAACAGCATCGAACAGACGAACGCATATACGACATTATCATCATTCGGTCCCTAAAGAAGTCTTAGTGTGTCGCGGTCTTCCTCCGGTACGCTAACCTAAAGAAACACTGTTTCAGTGTCCACCATGTATACAATTTCCTCTGGCCGAAATCGCAACAAAACACCAACTCAGGAATTTGTTGCATCCGGCCCCGACAACAAGTGGTCATTTGGAGATTTGTCTGCAAATTATTGCCAGGAAAATATTGTATTGCAACGTAATGCCAGCAGTGTTTTGCTATACAATCAGAGGCAATTCGCAGCTTCTGCGGCTTAGTATGATGGAACACGAGATGGTGGGGTGGATGATATCGACAGTTAGCTGTCCCATTCTCATGGGCCAACTCGGCATTACCACGACTGATGTGACCCTCCCCCACGCTAGGTTATAACAGTGTTTTGCCAAATTACTATGTTGCATAAGGTGGTGCCGTTGCATGTGTAAGCGTTCCACAACAACAGACCTGTTGTCAAATGGCAGAGGATCCAAAACGCCATCATCAGTCAAGCATACCGAAATCTCCATCATCCCCTACGACTTGACGATCCTCCACAGACATTTCTTCTTCCTTTAACGGGCCCGTATCAATAAAATTCTGTTGGTACAAACCATCATCAGTAAATATGAAGTTCACTGTCGTCCGTGCGTTGATTAGCGGGGCCCAACAGCATACACTCCAGGACTGTCTTGATCGCGTACGGTCCCTGCCTCATTTTCTTTCACTGCTCAATGACTCCGTGAGATTCTCGCATCCGATCAAAATAACAATGTTGGAGTTGGAGCATGAACCGAACGACATATCCTGTAGATGGGGCCATGACAACTGTGAGTATTCGGACGAAATGTACGTAATTTAAGGCAACGTCTTCACTGACCACGCTTGCTCAATATGAATGACCGCCTCAGAATCAGTGGAAGCAACATCGAACTGGACGGCTACCGATTCAAACATGGTCTCTCTATTCAGCATACATAACCTTAGTTGTCTGTGGTTCCCTTGGTGACTAATGTCTTATCGACTGGGGTACAATCCAATCCATTCTCCAGAAACGTACAAGTTTGAATAATATTCTGTCTGTGAAGTGAGGTAACAGGAGGGATAGTCAAAACAACCTGAGGTCCATCTGTAGATGTTTGAGTTATATCGTACAGGTGAAATCCAACTGCGCAGGTGGTTGGTAACGATGGATGCTGTCTCAACGACAGTAACAAGCGGAGTCGGAGTGTAGCAAGCGGTGATGCTTCCGTACACATCCTTGGGCGTTATATATCCTATTGGATCTGCATCCCTCGATTATGTGGTTGGTTTTCAAGCACCAGAGACAATTTTCCAGTTATAGAAACTGAACACCATCCACAATTGATCGCAGCTGTCGCATTCCCATAGACTTTCCAGTCGGCCCCTTTCGAAAAGAAGACTCGAGTTTCGCTCTCATTAGAGCTCGTCAGTAGTGCATATCCTTGCCACTGCCGGGACTAGAACTCCGGCCACGCTTTCATGAGGCAACCGTGTTGACCACTGCGCCATTGACCTCACATTAGGCACGACCGAATTATCATATGTGAACGCTCAACCACATTCGCTTGTGAGTAATGCTTTGTCGACTGGAAAGTCTATGGGAATGCGACAGCTGCGATCAATTGTGGGTGATGTTCAAGTTGAAATTAACCAAATCCCCTACTACTCATCAGTAATCAAAATACCGCTCGACAAGTTAATGGTTTTTATATCAACTTAAAGAGAAATCTTAGTCGAGGGGTCATCGATTGGAGTTAACAGACAGTTAACTGTGTCTCCTCTCGAGACGATCGGGCAACCTGATCATTACTCACAAGCGAAAGTGGTTGAGCGTTCACATATGATAATTCGGTCGTGCCTAATGTGAGGTCAATGGCGCAGTGGTCAACACGGTTGCCTCATGAAAGCGTGGCCGGAGTTCTAGTCCCGGCAGTGGCAAGGATATGCACTACTGACGAGCTCTAATGAGAGCGAAACTCGAGTCTAGTGCTTCTTTTCGAAAGGGGCCGACTGGAAAGTCTATGGGAATGCGACAGCTGCGATCAATTGTGGGTGATGTTCAATCTATAAAAAAATCCCCTACTACTCATCAAACCATTGCCCTATATTGATTTGCGAAAAAACAGTGGGCACTGATCAGGCCAATGAGCGTCCTCGCAAATGGAACAATGAAAGTGAGAACCCTACAATTTCCTTGTGGTCGGAATGTTACGTTGCACATGAAACGCGTTTGGTTTTCGCGTTCGTTGTTCCATGTTAAACATTCCGAGGGTGCGAGTACTTACAGCTACACAAGTTCATTAGGAATATTTCAGACATGGTTTTGCTCGAAATAGGAAGGTGTAATGTCGCCTTCGAGCATACAGGGATGCTTCATGTCCTTCCAAAGTTGTCTATTCGATGTGCTCACGGTGACTTTTCTCACCAGACCATACTGACCTCAATCAGCCTCGTCAGTAATACTTTTTGATCAATGGACTCTTGTGGTATCAAGTTCCAGAAGTGTGAGATATTTTCGTCTTAGGTTTGGTCTGGTGAGTTGCCGTTATTGAATGGCGTAAGTAGACAGCACTTCCGTCATTTACCTCAAAACATATTCAGCGACTCACCACCGCCTGTTAGACCGATTTTCGGTGACTATTACAGCTGCCAGTACGGAAGAATTGTCTCCAAACATTAATAATAAATCCGGTGAGAGAACAGGCTGGACATTAGGATAATCTGCTTGCATGAGAAGTTGATCGTTGAGAACCCACTCAATTTCGAGAAGTGTGATATGCAAAATCTCGTCTGACACTATTTGTTCCCGTAATGTCATTAGCAGGCTCCTCGGACGCCACTTTAAAAGTCGTTCCATTGTCATTGTCTGATCTTCGCTGGCAGCCTCGTCTGGACAACAAACCGATTGAAAGCACATAAAAATGAATCAGTATTTAACGAGTGCGCCACCTCAATGTGTATTGCCCTCGTGTTGAAACAAATGAAAAGTTAGCCGTAGCTCATTTCCGTTCCGCGTCATCGTTTAACACAGTTGGAGGCGTGCAAATTTTAGTTTTGGGTCACCTTAAGAAAAACTGCATTCCACGAACTGTTAACTACGTGAATTAATTAACAATCAGCCCTTGTCACGATAGCAAACTCTGATCAAACTTATGCACGTGAGTTGGTAGTGTTGTGTTCTGTGAGTGTATGATTGAATTGGCTGATCTACGGACAAACAGTTAACCATTTCCATCAGGACACCGTTGATTGCAGTATGCACCTGCAAGTTTGCATCGAAATGGCAGAGGATATACTGTGCGAGCCTATGATGTTTACTCCTCTTAGTAAGCTCATAACTCAGAAACTGGTTCAAAATTGCCCGAGTATCCACTCACCCGTTGAAATAAATATTCTGAAATAAAAACGACCATGACGCTAAACACATATGGAATGTCTGTATACGTGACAATGCCTTGCGACGCCTTCTTTCAATGCCACTCTGATCACCTCAGTGCAGCTAACGAGTGCATATGAAGAAGTTTACATGTTGGGCGATCATATGAGACCTTCTTGTACCAAATCCTGAGAGACATGATCAATTTGAACCGCATCATATAGCAAAAATACTTTTAGATAACTGTACAACAGATGCCCTACATAGTCACCACACTGTCTCACAGACTGAAATCGACTAGCCATGTGAGATTGGTCTGAAACAGTTGTCCAGCAATTCGCTGGTGATCAACGAGATCAACTGTCCGCAACATTTCTCTTAACCTCTTCTGAGACGTGCTTGCTACTTTACAGGCTAACGATCGACTTCGGTTTATAGAGGAGGCGCGGATCCATCGAGGATACGTGAAACGAGAGTTTTTCACTTACCTAATAAGTAACGAATGGTGTAACAAAATCAGATTTAAATTAGAACGCATGCACAATACTGTCGAATGATGGGGGGTTTAGATTGATACAACATGCGCATCACTCACATGTAAGCACAACTTTCGTAGTCAGTTGAGCTTTGCAGCTGACCGATTTCAGCAGGAAACATCAAATTCAAGTTCCACTTTTGTTAGAACCTATCAACAGTGCACATGGTAGACGGACCGAGAGTCCATCTTATGGGTATGTGGGACGCTATCACACACAGTAAGGGGACAAAATACAAATCAGACGCAGGAACGTTTGAATGCTGTGCGATGAGCAAATACATACGTTTTGAATTGGTTTTTCTGACAGACTTTTACGATCCATTGACATCGGTAGCTTTCTACTGCACAAGGTCAAACCTTGTCAGATAAGTTACCATGCAATGCATCGTGTTGCCCTAAAGAACGTACATGGCTTTCTGAGGAAACCTTAGTACCCGACATAAGTCCATCAAGCACAGTTATTACCATAAACCGTTATCCAAGACTTATCATGAACCGTGAACACTCGCGCACATCGTAGCCCATACACACTAAGAAAGTTTCCGATATGCAGTACAGATATGAATTCGGTTACACTCGGCTGGCATTGGAAAGAACTTGAAACCCAGTCTGTGCGGGGGGAAACCAAGAAAACTTGATCTAAAGAGCAAAATTGGCCACAATAACAGAGCTATGCAAAAAGTCATCGTCAGTTGTTAACAGCCACATGCCTATAAGTCTATCCATACTATCATTCAAGGTTTGTACGACTTCCGATGTAAATTTCCATAGGCTCAGCTGATAAAATGGTTAAGGCTATGTCAAAAAAACTGAAGTAGATTAGATTTGCAGACGATATAACACAAGATTTTTACTGACACGAAGCATAGTGAGCCAATTTGTAGGTACACGGTCGAAATGTTTAAAACTAGACAGAAAATTTAATGGGATAACCATAAGCGTTTAGCAAATAGTGAGCTTCCGGTTGTGAAGCATATAAATTACCGATCTGCAACCAATCTTTTACTGAAGACTGGTTGCCACACAGGTTAGAGAACATCAACTGACTATGTTCAGTTGCAACGGAAGTATCATCTGAATGCTATTGTGCTTCAATTACTCATTTCTACTTTGTGGATAGGAGTATTTGAATTTAGACAACCTACGGAATTCTGGTAGCCATTAGTTCGGTTGTGAAATTCTGCGTCAAACAAATTTAACACCCACGTCGACTTCCCATAGCAGGGCGGAAGAATGCAAAATAAAGCCGTTGTAACCTGTCAATCTGTGACAAACGATCCCAAGAAGCACAATCGCAGCAACAAATAGTAGTGGCAGCAACAATGTTACTTACAACATGACTGGGTTTCAGTTCGCGAATGAAAGCGCTGGTCTGCTGATAGTCTGTATGGGCAGAGAAACTGATGTAGTCCACTGAACACATCAGAGGCAGTGTCTGACCAGACATAGTTGGTACTTCAGTAGGTAAGGATAAAATCTGTTTCGCCAACGTGCCTTCCACGCAGTAGCCCGCAATAATCACCCCGTTGCGACGATCTGTACACCAGTTCTCAAACAATTCACGGCTCATCCCCGATTGCAACATGCCTGGACTGGCCATGACAACACAGGGGCCAGAATCATCAAAGTGCTCAATACTCTGTTAGAAAACGTGAGAAGTGCAAAAAAGGAAATAAACTGAACCAGCGATCTGAAAATAAATATTCACGTAGGCTGAGATAACTTAATAGTTACTTTGACATATTGCAATTTGGAGTCACTGCGTCTTAGAACATATTATTATATATATATATATATATATATATATATATATATATAATAGGATGTTGCACCTAATGACGGTTCTACAATCAAAAATATCTTTCAGTGCCCCGTACAAAATTTTGACGTATCACTTCGCTTATCGTACTACTCAACGGAAACCCCAATCGTTTATGCAGTATGTAATATGCATACGCGCAAAAATCTACTTCCGGAAACGAACATTACGCACAAAATTGGATTTTAGGGCAAACAAGATTACAGTGTCGTGAAAGAAATGATTTGGAAAATAGGATCTCGTCCGTTTCATTTTGATCCGCCCATATGCGTGATTACATATTTCGAGAGAGTGAATTACACAACATCCTGAATCCGCAAGTTCTTTCGGGTTCTCTGTTGAAGCTTACTACAAGCAAATACAAACAATTATCCAAGGGGTGACTGGTGAGCGGGACTAGCTTACCCCTCCCTCAATATAGTATTTACACTACAAGGTGCAGCGCTGCTTTAACGTTGCTCAAAGGTTCTTCCGCAGTCGTTGTCGACGAAGACAATAGATGTGATCGAAAATGTGAGACAATTGGGTAACCATAACTTGTACACCACATCTGATCCCCACAGTAACAGAGAAGCCCAACGTCAGTTGACAGGTACAAGTATGCCACCGGTGTACCATCAGGCTTTCATGTTGAAGCATAATGAATACTAACCCATCGATCGCTGCGAACAGGCGCTCTTCTCACGGGCGAGAATAGGTCGTAAACGGCAGCCAGTTGAGCAGGGTATGATACAGGTTCCAGGGATGGTACCTACAACTACGCTTATTTCTGCAAAACTAAAGTGTATATTTGAGTTGAGTTGGAAGTCCGTTGTGAACACAAACCACTCCATTACAAAATAACCGAAAATACAACATCACTGTCTTTCGGTCAGACAGACAGATGGTAGCGATGACGACATCTTAACACAAAATCCGGAGTCCGAAACATGGCCTTATGAACAATTTTAACCCTGGACAAGTCAACAGCAATATGCCAACAGTAAATAAATCTACGTAAGCGTAATCAACAGAGGCTCAAAAATACAACAGAAATGAAAAGGCTTTCGATTCATTTCAAATACCTACGGTTGCATGGCAAACTTAAGTGGAGAAATCCGCAAGCTTACTTTCAGATTGGATATATGTCGAAAACAGAACGGATTGTTGTTAGCCAATTGATTCCGAATCCGCTCGTTCATTGCATGAATGTAAGTTTGATATACAGCCATACATTTGCGGGCCAACTGACTTGCGTAATAAATGGGAACATCGTGTAACTCTGGATGTTCGGCCCAATATTCGTCTAGAATCAACATTAATTCTTGTGCACGACCCAGAGCGAATGCAGGGATTAAACAACGTCCGCCGCGGCCTACTATATCATGCACCAGACGAGTAAAACGGGTCTCGCGTTCTTCACGCTTGTCGTGAATGTGAATCCCATAAGTGGCCTCCGTGATCAGCACGTCAGGGCGCAGTGGGGGAATTTCAGCACACATGAGATGTCGATCCTCTTGGCGGCTAAAGTCCCCGGTATACAACACCTGATGAGTAAAATTAGACATGGAAAGACAGTCTACATACTTTAACGCCCGCAATTTCTATCAAAAACATTGCTGCTCCCAGGACATGACCTGCATGGAAAAGCCGTAAATTTTATTCCGTTAACTTCCAGTTCTTGGTGAAAATCCAGCGTGTCAATCCCGTCCAAGCTCGCAATGATATCCCGGTCTGTATACAATGACTGATCTGGAACGCCGGACGAGTTGCTACAAGTTTTTCATGCGGGTTCAGGAATGTGCTTACCTGACACGAACGAAATCAGCCAAAAGGTAGCGATAAATGGCTTTGGTTGCATGGGTCATGTAACACTTCGCTTTTGCGCCAGTCCTTAAGAGCAAATGTGGAAGACCACCACAATGATCCAGGTGAAAACTAGCCAGGTGAATTAAGTTAATTTTCATTTATCGACTCACTGACTGATTAGGATAAGATCTGTGGTTTGTATATCCGGAATCGCGTCAATGAACGGCAAGCTTTCTTTATTACGTAAACCAGGATGTATTCCGCAGTCTAACTGAAATCCAAAAATAAGATGTATGGAGACCATTACACTGACTTACGATTATCTTTTTCCCTTTAAATGTTAAAAGAATACAAGACCGTCCGACCTCTTGACCGGCCCCCCTGAAAAATAAGGGTACAGGCTAGTCTGGATCGATGGGAATGAAAGCCAAAACCTCGGAAGTCACCACTGGTGTCGTCAAAATTACGTAAAATTAACAACACAATACAACAACACACAAGGCCACTATTATGGAGTTTCTTAAAGAAGTTATCTAGAATACCTAGCTTGGATAGCTCGCTGAGTAGACTTGCTACAGTGCTGTCATAATCGAAATGAAGCAGGTTATTTGCAACATCAGTTGACATGTCACATATACGTGACTGAACCGTGTGCGAAATGAAGACAAATAGTAAAGTAAGTCAGTGAAAATTACAACGAAACTGTGTTGCAGATGATGCTTTACCCTCAACTATACTCATAAAGTATGAGTAGATAGAAGCACACCAACTAACATTTGTTCATATCATGGATGTGTGACAGTTCATCACCATTTCCAGCACTGAGTAGTACGCATTAGTGCTGCTATCCAGATTGCCACCCATCCAAACAGTAGTCCATGAAATTTCAGACTAATAAGCAAATACAAGTGTACACAGAAGGACCATATTAAAACAATGAGTACTTACTAATGATTACCTGCCATACACTCCTGAACAATGCAAACCCCGGTCACTAAGGAAATAAAAAAGCAGGAGAGGGGACCTAACTACATCGAGATGATTGCACCTTGCAAACAAACCACAGATTTGTAGATGTAAGTAAGGCGTCGTTGGCATGTCGTACCATCTGCCTCGCTGATAGGTTCACTGACAGATGGCCACTTGGACCAGTCGCACAGATAAGCTTGAAGAGTCTGCCAGTGTTCCCTAAAGCAAAAGCGGTTTCCATTTCCTTAACTTTCTCCATTAGCTCAGCCTCACGACCGGTGATCAGATTACGCTTCAGCTTCCTACGGGTATCCCTCTTCAAACTTATGTGGACGGCCAGGAAGAATGTTCCGTCTAACGTGTAACAACTCCAGTTGATTGCTCTGAAATCCAGTGGTTATTTAGTCCACGAACCAACTTGTCGCATGTCGTAATACCTGCTTCATGAATGGCTTGAGATTTCGTTCCAACAGCTATTTGGATGTTCTGGGTAAGAACTGTTAAGCGTGCTTTCTAGATTGGTTTGGTACTTATGCTTAACCGATGGCATAGCTATTTCCTTAACAGCCAGTTGTTGTTATCAGTAGTCATTGTCCAGCAAAAGTAAGGACAAAACGGCAGCGTTCCAATATGTGCTACCAATAAGAACGACAGTCCTGAATGGAACCTCGCCACCTATAACTAACGGCTATGTGGTCTATCTGAGACCAGGCCTGATTCGGAGAAGGCGGACGCCAAATATAGCATTGACGTGCACGATGCCCAAGACTAGTGTTGGTCAAAGATAGCTTATGCTCAGCACATAGTTGCCACAGTCTCCCGCTATCCTCCGAACGATGCTATCCCAAACCTGTCACCTAAACGAGACTAGGCCTCACCAAGGCGGCCGACCTGGGCGTTCGTATCTCCCACCAGAATGTCTATGTCGATCGAAGGAGAGCGGCCAGATCCGAGTGAAAATGCGTCCTTGACGCCGATGTCACTACAGTCAGTAGGAGCATAAGCAGACAATGAATAAATTTCTGAAAGTCTTGCGTCTAGAGCTGGTTTTAACAGAACCTGCCAAGCGGACGGCACAAAGTCTACTGTTAACAGGAATCCAATCTACTAATGCGGCTGCGGCCGTCGTGCTGAGAACTATACCTACCCCAGCCTGACCTGTAACAGCGGCTGTGGAGTCACCCGAAGTGTATAACCAGTATCGGTAGACAATGCGGGTGCTGTTAGTTCCATACGTTGACTACTGTCCTGGATTCTAGTCTCCGAGATACAGCAGACATCGACATGCAACGAGTCTAACGTTCGTGCGAGAGCGGCCTGCTGACCTATCTGTTTTAGCGTGCGAACGTTGAAGGCACCTATATTAATTCGCATTCTAGGTCTAAGCAAGGGACGAGGGAAGTCTGAGACTGGATGGTACAATGTTACCAGGATTAGCTTTATCTGTTGTGGGACCTGTAGAGTAATTATCAGAAATGGAGGTCGGGAGGGGCCTGAGAGCTAAATTTGATAGGACAGTGGGGAGGGGTCAGCAATATCAGGTCTCTTCACCCAGTTGTGATGGGGGTGATCTGGTTCATACTGCGAGACGGTCCGATGCAGTATGGAATTACTGGTGTTGTGATTATTCATGGTTGTATGTGGGCTGAGATACTGCCAGGACGCCCAGACCTAGACAGGAGAACGATTAGGTTCTCAACCAAAGTCTTTGACTCGAAAGCCTGTGTCGCATGGCAGCGGGTGTGTACCAGTGAACTAAAACCAGTACTTTTCTCTTCCATTTCCCAACTTGGAGGACCAGGAGACTGGTTTGTCAGACCTCTACCTATTGAACTGTCCTGGTATGAGTGACTCTATCAGTGTGGTGGCCACACCGTCCAGTTCAGTCCGATAGGCCATCAAGATACAAAAGCTGTCACACTGCATCCAGGTCTATTCTGGTTTTGACGGGTTTAAAAAACTAGCTTTCATTATTCCTTCCTTTCTTGTAGCCCAAGGCTGTTTCATTGGTCGTAAGAGCTAAGCGTTGGTATCGAACATTAATTTCCTTGTTTCTCTTTATGGTATTCTCGAACATGTACTCGGGGACTTCGAGGATCTCACAGTAGGTCCTGTGCCAAGGTGTACACCAACGAATGCTTAGTATGCGAACTACATTGCTCTACTTAGCTCTTCCACACAGAACGTGGAGACCATCCCGAAGCGGCCAACTATTCAAGTTTATCTGTATAAAACGCTCATTTCGCCTTCAGTATGTTGAATCATATTAAAATTTAGTTTTGCCTGGGTTCCGTCTGTTATTTTAGACGGGCTTCCGATCACTTCGTTCAGCTAAGTGGGGTGGTCTCACCAGCTTGTAATTGTGCTCATGAAGCGTCCATGGCGACAGCTAAAGCATTTGATGCGTTCACTAATCATCGTCCTGTGCGTTGTCGCAAAAATCGGATATTAACGGGATGGTTTACAATGTATACGTGCTTTCAGTTCTGCTCAGCGGATCAGAAGGTTTGCCCATTCGTGTGGAAAGTAAATATGTGCTCATGATATTCGATCACTGTTGTCTTGGTCAATTAGTTCGTATCAGATGAGCTGGCTGTTTAAGCAGCGTGACAGTCAGTT
>LOND01005006.1:0-15106 GCA_014220965.1 Paragonimus kellicotti
AAGCGGACTTTGAGCGTTCACATATGATAATTCGGTCGTGCCTAATGTGAGGTCAATGGCGCAGTGGTAAACACGGTTGCCTCATGAAAGCAAGGCCGGAGTTCTAGTCCCGGCAGTGGCAAGGATATGCACTACTGACGAGCTCTAATGAGAACGAAACTCGAAAGAGGCTGGCTGGATAATCTATGGAAATGCGATAGCTGCGATCAATTGTGGGTGCTGTTCAACTTGGAATATTATTTGAAAAGAGTTTTTTTGGGCGCAGTAAACCGACTGATATGAATTTCATCTGATGATGCATTGTGGAAGCTTGTGCGTAATAAGACTTAAGGATAACATGATATCATACTGTTTGGTACCCTAAAGATGAAGTATACATTAACTAACTTGGTCCTTGCCGCAATTTTTTGGTCATCTGTCGGAGTAGGGTGGTCCAAATGGTCCAAATGGAACGAGATTTGTTCAGTGAAGGGGACAGGTTTCTAAAAACGAGAAAATCGAATGTTAGCACCAAAAGTGAAAACGCCTCACCGGAACGCAAACACACTCATATGGAAACACGAGCACCCCCAACATATAGGAGAGAGAGCTGTTGACAACAACGTACATAGGGGCAGCCGCTTTAAAATAATGGACTGGGAAACGAGACTAAGACGTACAGACATCGAGAAAGAGAGAAACCGATACGGAATACAAATCACCTTTACAATCTCCTTGGTTTTGTTCACATTTGTGGCATCGGATGCATTGACAGTACCAGTTACCTGAAACGTTCAATAAGACACGTTAGGAAATCCGTTTTCATTTGCATGCATACAAAGCAACCTATGAGGTCACAGAAGACAAAGACGAGAAGATGAAGCAGCACATGGTTAAAAGTTACGAAGACTTGAAGGCCCGATACAGAGGCGCGTAGGCCAATTGACGTGATATAAATATGTCGGTCGGAAAAGAGCGATCGAAGTCACGTTGATGAGTCAAAAAAATCACACTATCTCACGTTATGAGCGCTCTGGTACGGAGCACTTCGTTGGAACACATACAAGGCCTAAATCAAACATCCGCCATTTGGCTTGTCGCTTCGGCGTAAACTGAGTGAACGCTACGTGCACGATGGGGTCCGCATAACAAAAACATGTCCAGTCTACCGAATGTTGTAGAACGTGGAGGGGTGGAAAATACGTCAAGGAGAAATGTCTACAAAGGTCGCACCACGCGTGAATCGTCGAAAGACAAAAAGCGAAATGGTTCAATTCCAGAAACAAAGGGAAGAAAAATCGAGTGTTAATGCACTGTGCATTAAACAAAAAGGATACATGAACATTAATTTTAAAAGAAAATCAACGATTTGTGGCACCTACAAGCGACTGAGAATGCAATCAGTTCTATAGTTACGTCAGTGAACCCAACTTAGCAAAGATGTTGGTTCAAATAGTGGACTGGTTTTGTGTGCGAAGTTTCACACAAGTAAACTGAGCAGTCTGGACAGGAACGGCGGAAGCCGCCAACGTTATAACATGGCGGACTGATGTGAGGGAATTAACCGAGAGGACTAGATCATAGGTTGCGCTGCAAAAGCATCCAATTTCTAAATAAATTTTGTTTCGTCTGTTTTGGTGATGAAAGACGATGAACGTTTTGAATACGGTCTAACAACAGTGGACATACCTAAGAAAGACCATAATCAATGCGTAGCCTATATGCGGTTGTCTAGCCAGATGACTGCCTCAAATTCCATTTAATCCGATAGCTGTGATCGGACAACCATAATGGATTGAACGCGTTTGATTGGATTGAACGTATTCGAAACACTAAAACGGCGCGGCAAACTCAACAAACAGGGAGTGATATTAAGCTACGTGAAAACCGATGATGTCTAACGACTTGGAGAAAATGGGTGAGAGGTGGAGTCACCATAAAATACGTAAGTAATGCAAACGGATTATTAAATGTAACATTCTCTGGGGCAAACAAGAGTGGTACACGAAGACTGTACTCGCTCGAGCCGTATGTAAGACGATTGTTGCCACAAACACCCTTTAAGTAATAAGAATCGCCGTGTGCCAAAAGGTGCGACTGTGCATTATCGATTCGGCCAGGTGATTGCAAAAAAACGTAGACCAATGAATCCTAACATGGTATTGAGAACAAGCCAATCGTGTGTTTTTGGCGTTCATTGTCGAAGACCATGAAGACCAAAACAAAAAAACGAAATACCTGTTCATGTGCGAAGATTGTTTTGAGTGACCGTTAGAGTAGATGGTGCGAGCAATTAGAAAGTGTTACAATTTACAGGAAAACAAAAGGCAAACATTTAACTCATTCAGAATAGCGAGCTCCCTGAAGGCGAGTAAAACTGCGCTGAAGTCGATCCAAAACAGATTAGGCCATGCGGTCATTCCAAACGAACAGCATACACAAATGTAATATGGCAATACTAAGGTGAAACATAAATGACTGCTCACGAACAACGACAATTCCAAAACGGCATGTTACAAGCAGTGGATTAGGCAATAAAAAGCAGATTACCGAATCGAAATAGTTGTGTCAAAAACCTACGTTCTGGTTGACTTCCGCGGATTCCGTCTCATTAGATGCCGGCGAGGACTCGGCAGTCGCAGCTGATCCCGAATCGGTCTCATTTTTATCGATTGAAGGGGTCGGAGTTGACGACCCGCTGCCCACGCCGAAGAATCCACTGATTGTGTTGCCCAGCTCTAAAATAACGCAGAAACGAAATATGCCATGAATGAAAGATGAGAACACAGAACATAACACCATTTGCACAAAAACCCGAAAACAACTTCAGTGGATGTTAATTCGGCGGTCAAACGATTGAGGACTGTGGGAAAGTGAAAAGAGTTTCACAGTATCACTGCTCTTGGCAGGGGGAAAAAACTCCGTGCGATACCACATTGGTGAGCGTACGCCGATGCAAAAAGGGGCCAAGTAAAATGGAGAGCAGCAAATGTGACCGGCTCCCATGGACGCTCCAAGTGACGCGGTGTTTCTGACTGTTGTGTTTGTATTTAACCATTTTTAATATATATATATATATATATATATATATATATATATATATATATTCGCACTGTATCAATGGAGAGCCGCACTTGCCACATCAAATTTGGAAAGCCCATTAGTAGGGTGTACTTCAAACGCACCAATAAATTTGCTCGACAGTTGGACCTGACGTTTTTCGTTTACACAATTACGTTGTACTGTGATCCGTTGTTCGTGGTAGCACACATGTCGAAACTAATCAATTTGCAGCACAGAGTTTCTGACCGTGTTCTCTTTGTCTCTTACGCATCACGTTTTGCATTATATATACATATATATATATATATATATATATATATATATACAACGCACCGGATATGTTAGGAGCCTCCATCTTATGTGTGTACACAGTGTTCAAAGATGAAATGAAACACATTTACGAAACGAAAGTAGTCAAAGTTGCAGGTACCCGGACTAAAACAACTCTTAAAAAATAATAAGTCCAGAGGAGGTGCGGTTACGGAACACGAGGGACAATAGTTAGGCTAGAAATAGGTGAAGTGGAGAGTGTACAGGACTGAGAAGTGAAATGTGGAGATTACCGCATCTGGAAATCACAATCTCAAAAAGGTATCCTGAGTCGTCGTTCACGAATGTTAATCGAAACCTGGATTGACGAGATATTGGGATGCAGAACGCTGGCTAGAAAGGCGTAATCGAGGATTATATCATCGGCAGACGTGCGCAAGATCATCGGTAAATAAATAACAAAGAAACAGAGAGGTGACAATTTGCAAAACGCTCGTATACAGCATATGCTAAGAATCGGTGTCTAACTAAAATTCACCTCAATAATTCAAAAAAATGGCAGTTCAAGTGATCAGTTTCAGATCGAGTCAATACAGGGATGACTTAACTAACAAAGCATAGAGGGCCCTGGATAATTCCAGAGAGACAGTTCAGGTTTCTCCAAAGTGGTCATCGGGCATTTTAACGAACTACAAACGCTCATGAAAAATTTGTTTCGCTGGCTCAATTAATAGTGCCCGTGATGCTAAAAAAAAGATGAGTCACTGGCAACGCATTATGGTGTCAGCCAGACAAAACGATAGTTTCTATCGATGAAGAGATACGTCGGTCAGTCGTAAATGGCTAGATTCCTACTAATAATTGGCGGTGGCTGGTTACTAACAAGGTGCCTATTTTCCCGTGGTACCAAGACACCCTGCTCACAATTAATACACACGAATTCAAAGAGCCAGGCTTAACCTGCTACACTTAACCTATTCCGCTACCTTGATGTGGTGGTAAGCTTTGTGCAGTACACCGATCGGAAGGCTGTGCTGACTAGGACTTTGGTCCTACCACGTAGAGCCATGTCAGGCGAAAAGCAATCATGCGCATGAAGCTGCAAATCACCCTACTAACGGCGTAAGAAAGCTCAGTTAACGAAGCAAGATCTCATGAGCATACAGCAGAAATATTTTTACTGTTGTACCACTAGTGTCTCCCGAATCAAGAAAGGGTTAGAAAAGGTACCTTCAAACAAACATATATTCATGGGAAAGCTTGAACGCACCGCGCTTCAATCCACCATCAGCCAGTTCAGTCAATACCACCGATACGTAGACGATATATTTATCGTAGCCAGTTCGGATACTAATATGCACACAGTACTCAACGCCACGAGTCAATTAAGTTTACACTTGAGGAAGGAGACCGGAAACGAGATATCTTTCCTAGATGTTCGTTTACATCGACGAATAGACGGAACTATTCAACGCAAGAATACGTGGACAGGTCAGTACACAAACTTTCACAGTTTTGTACCCCTGAAACAGAAGAGAAATCTAGTGCGCTGCCTGACTGATAGAGCATACAAAATTTGTTCAGCGGATACGTTAGAAAGTGAACTCGAATTCATAAAGAACGTACTTCATGATAACGGCTACCCGGAACGATTTATCATCAGAAATATGATCAGAATATCACCTAAACCTGAAGTGCATGACGTAAGAAAGAAGCCTGTGTTTATTCGCGTGCCGTTCAAAGGTGACAATGCCAGAATGGCTGACAAATAGGCTCAACCAGACAATTAGCAGGACCTACGCTACAGCTGAACTCCGTATTCAATTCTCCACATACCCAAAGATAGACTGACAGTTCAGACCTCATCTATGTGTATCTACTCATTCACTTGTTCCTGTGGAGCAGGTTATATTGGTCGAACGTCAAGACAACTTTCGAAACGAATCCGAGAACACCATCCACGGTGGCTGGGGCACGGGGAATCACGATCGGTCAACAGTGCTATCCTCGCTCATCTGGCACCGGGTGAAAACTGATCAAGCCTTCAAGGTAGTATATCGCGTACCAGGCAACTCATCAAAAGCGGTCCGAATTAGAACACTTTGTACTGCCGAGGCTATTGGAATCAGGCTGCTTGACCCGATATTATGTCACCAAAAACGGTTTGTTCAGGCGCTCCACCTACCATGGCCACAAATCCATCGGATCGATGGTCAACCTGCGCGGTCAAACCAATGGACAAGCGTGACGTAACCGACCAATCAAGCCATCGCCAATTGACTGACCAGTGACCTAGTTTCTCTGTAATAAGTCTGATCGATATCTCGATCTAACTCTATTAACTCCTTATATAATTGTACCGGCCTGAAGATGAATTATCGAAAACATATGTTCGCCTATGTCTTTATTCTCATTATCGTAATGGGCATATTCGAAACGATCAATCCGCTTGGCAGGTTCTGTTAAAACCAGCTCTAGACGCAAGACTTTCAGAAATTTATTCATTGTGTCTGCTTATGCTCCTACTGACTGTAGTGACATCGGCGTCAAGGACGCATTTTACTCGGATCTGGCCACTCTCCTTCGGTCGACACGTGGCTCTGATATAGTCGTTTTGGCCGGAGATATGAATGCCCAGGTCGGTCGCCTTGGTGAAGCCGAATCTCGTTTAGGTGGTAGGTTTGGGATAGCATCACATCGATCAGATAATGGTGGGCGATTGTTGCAGCTGTGCGCTGAGCATAATCTATTTTTAGCCAGTACTGGTTTTAGGCATCGTGCACGTCAATGCTATACTTGGCGCCCGCCTTCTCCGAATCAGGCCTGGTCTCAGATAGACCACATAGCCGTTAGTTATAGGTGGCGGGGTTCCATTCAAGACTGTCGTTCTTATTGGAGCACGTACTTGGATTCAGATCATGCGTTGGTACGTTGCCGTTTTGTTCTTACTTTTTGGGCAACGACCCCACCGACAGCAACGATTAGCTGTTGAGAAACTGGCTTTACCATCGGTAAGGCATAATTACCAAACCAGCTTAGAAAGCTGTGTGGTACTCACTCCGAAGACCCTAATAGCTGCTGGACTCAAATCTCACAGGCCATTCAGAAAGCAGGTACTGTAGCATGCGGTAAAGGGGTACATGGGGTAAACAAACATTGGATTTCAGAGAAATCCCTGGAGTTGTTAGAAGCCAGACGGAAGGTTCCTTCTGGTAGTTCACATAACAAGTCTAGAAGAGATCCGTAGGAAACTGAAACGTAGTCTAAAGGCTGATCGTGAGGCTTGGTTAGTGGAAAAAGTTAAGGAAATGGAAACCGCATTTGCCTCAGGGAACATCGGTAAACTGTTAAGCTGATCCGTGCCACCGGTCCCAGGCGACCGTCGGTCAGTGAAGCTATCAGCGAGGTAGATGGTACACTAGTCTGTAATAAGTCCAGAAGGTTAGAGCGTTGGGCGAACACTTTGAGGGTCAATTTAGTTGGCCTGCTGCTTCTATTGCGTTGCCGCCACAAACTTGTGATGTAGCACCCTGGTCGGTAGATTTGGAACCACCCACTGAGACTGAGGTTCGCAATTGCCTTTCGGCTCTCAATCGTAATAGGGCTGCTGGCCCAGATGATCTCGTGCCGGCACTTTTCAAAGAAGGTGGAAGGCGTTAGTAGAGGCATTGACTCAGTTGTTTCAACTTGTGTGGACGACGGAGACCATCCCTCCGTGCTGGGGTCACTCGATAATAGTTCCCATATTTAAGAAAGGAGCCCGGGGCTCTTGCGAAAACCATAGAGGGATTAGTTTGACCCCAGTCATTTCAAGGGTTCTAGCATCAATTATACTTCGTCGACTCACTGCAGTTCGGGAAGTAAACATTAGGGAAGAACAGGCAGGGTTTCGCCCTGGGCGGGGTTGTATAGATCACATTTTTACCCTTCGTCAAATTCTGGAGCAGCGTCATGTGTACCGCCGGCCAACAATCGCCGTATTCCTCGACTATAAAGGTGCGTTTGATTCGGTGGACCGATCTACACTTTTAGAGTCGCTTAAACGTAGGGGTGTACCGACTAAGTATGTGAACATACTGTCGGCGCTTTATTCCCATACCTCAGCTCAGGTTAGGGTTTACGGTGAACTGTCTGACAGTTTCAGCACCAGGAGCGGCGTACGTCAAGGCTGTCCCCTTTCACCATTTTTGTTCAATTTCGTCATAGACGAAATAATGGAGGACTGTCTGCGGCACTCAAATGATGCCGGCGTGGACCTCCTACCTGGTGAAAGACTGACTGATCTTGATTATGCTGACGATAAGGTATTGACAACTTTCAAGCGGCACAAACAACACTGGACGCTATTTCGCGTTCTGCTAAGTACTTCGGAATGCGCTTTGCAGCCTCAAAATGCAAAGTGCTTCTGCAAGATTGTTGTGATCACGTAGATTTAATGTTAGATAATGAAGTCATGGAGATTGTTGACCGGTTTGTATACCTGGGAAGCTGCATCAGCGGTGGCGTCGGAGGTGTAGGGAATGAAATAGAAGCGCGTATTTCCAAGGCTAGGGCGGTGTTCGCTAATCTAAGACACCTATGGCGACAGAGAGGTATTTCCCTAAAGCTTAAGGGTCGTGTATATCAAACAACAGTGAGGGCCGTATTACTTTACGGCAGCGAAACCTGGCCGCTCAGGGTAGAGGACGTGAACCGTCTTCAGGTATTTGACCACCGATGTCTGCGTTCAATCGCTCGTATCGGGTGGCACCAGCGAGTAAGCAACGAGGAGGTTAGGAAGCGGGTGTTTGGCACTGATTGTCAAACGAGTTCTTTGTTCAGTCGCTACATTTGCACAGACTTAGATGGTTGGGTCATGTACTAAGGATGCCAGCTAGTCGTTTGCCACACCGAGCACTGTTTGCCGACGCTGCGGCCGACTGGCGCAAGGTGCGAGGTGGACAGATGATGACCTGGCGTAGACAAATGAAATCGTTCACGAAGGGGTTGGTCACTGTAGGTCGGGTTCGTCTCCCGGGCTGGGGCCCTCGCGACTCACAGAGTCGGTGGCTTGAGACGTTAGGTGAGATGGCGGCTAATCGAGCTCAGTGGCGTGAATGTGTCGTTGTTTGGCCGAGTTGTCTGTGAAGTGAGTGCACTTAATGATGCGGGGCAGTGAAAGCCGTAAGGAAGCTGTCTTGCTGATGACGCCTTACTTTCACTCACAGCTCGGTTGTTTGTTTGCAAGGTGTAGGCGCCTTGATGTTGTATGTTTGAATATAGACGTAGCTATTTTTAGTAGTTAGGTCCACTTCCCCTCCCCTCCTCTGTTTTCTTCTTCTTCCTATATAAGTTTTTTTTTTCCTTTGTTCTTCGTGGTTGTGTGGCAGTCAAGCATCAGTGTGAACCACTGATGTATTGCTGTCTATGATGATGATGATGATGATGATGATGATGATGGGGGAGTACCCAACAGAACCCCACATCCTGTTTCCTCGTATGTCAGAATTTTGAATCAGAGACTCGGGGTGGGGTGCTTCAAGTCAACCTTTTTCTGTGGCATGAACGGCCCGGAAGTCTGAGACAATGACATTATCCATGCATTACGACTCTCTTTTTATTCTGATCTCCCAGTTTTCAGCTTTCACTGTCCTGAGGTGATAAGTATTTTCTACAACCAGGAAAACTGGCGCTTTCGAAATCCACACTTTGAGAAGAGGTAATCGGTAAGCTGCTGTGGCAATCACTTACCCAAGTCGGAGAGGCGAGTCCACCATTCTAGCACCGTTATTCACTTGAGCTCACCCCCAGATAATTGTCAATCTCAAGCACTTTTCTCTCAGGGTCTTCTGGTGACACCGAAGCTGAAACTCCCAGTCAAACAAGAGTGGGGATGGCGAAGTTTCCAGAGCAGAGCAATGTTTGCTCGATTGGATCCCAGTGAACAGTCGCTTGTGCGCTGTCAGACTCAATACATCGGTTAAAAGTCTGTCAACGCGAAACTGGAAAACGTAGTACATTTATTATATAGGCGTACGCCGCAACGGATCTGTTTGGATGCCATCAACGATGCATTCTGTGAAGCCCTCATTGACCTTCTGAAGCAGAACTAACCACTCATATCATCATACTAGCCGGTGATTTTAATACTCAGCTTGGTCGTCTTTCCCCAGAGGAGAAGCGGCTGGGAGGTATGTTTGGTGTCCGGGCACAACGCACTGACAATGGCGACAGACTGCTGCAGCTGTGCGCATCCTACGGTCTCTATACTTTCAACACAGGAAGAGGCAGTGTGTTACACGCAAAACTCTCTGTGCTTCTTGGACACGAACACAACTCGATCACACAACAATCGGTAATAGATGTCACTGTTAGGGATTGTCGTGCAATTTGGAGCAACCACCTGGACTGGGATCATGCTGTTGTGCGTGACCCTTTGTTTTGCCACTAGTCAAGAGGTCAATACTCGTGAATACAGGATGATTAACTGGCATTCGAGCAAGGATAGTGCCAAGCGCTTAATCAAGGGATAGTGGTGAACAAACTGTTCAGTTCGACTAAGTTACCAGAACCTAACGAAAACTGAGAATAAGCCCGCTGTGAAAAGGTATGTTCCGAATAAGATGTTCAGCTTGCGACAAAACTGGATTTCTGTCAGGTCGATAAACCTCATGAACAAGCGTTGCTCGATCCACCTGGCTAGGAAAACCGTCGAGAACTTAAACGCAAGCTGACTAAAAGCTTGCGCAAAGACCGTGAGCACTACTTGGTCGAACAGTCGAAAGAGATGGAAAGGGCCTTTTTATCTGGGAATTGCAGAAGGCTTTTCCCCTGGTCCGTGGTTGTAATCGAGTCAGTGTGAGATTGCTTATCATCAACCAATCGCGTCGACTTGACAGGTGGGCTGAACATTTTGAAGAACAGTTCAGCTGGCCTCAACCAGACCATGTGGACGACGGGACCCGAATGGTCAGTTACTTGCGTTCCAGACGGCCCTCCGTCGGAAGCAGAAGTGGCCATAGTTACGGAGGCGTAAAAAGGCTTCCGGGTCATATCTCTTCTCTTCTTCTCTTTTCAAGAATCATGTGGGAGGGTTAGATATCAGGACTGACGAAACTCCTCCAGACGATTTGGGAGACTGAAGAGGTACCTCGTGATTGGTGCTTATCAACAGTAATTCCCGTTTTCAAAAAGGGGCCCGAAGTCTATGTGACAACCACAGAGGCATCAGTCTTGGTATCTGTTGCGTCCAAGTTACTCACTGGTCTCATTTTACGTCGGCTCACTAAGCCCAGAGAAAGTCAGATACGTGAAGAACAGGCAGGATTCCGATCCGGTCGAGGGTGCGTTGACACATTTTTACTTTGCAACGGATCTTGGAGCAGATGGCCGATGGTCGTGATTTTTTAGGCCTAATGGCTGCTTACGATTCAGTTGCTCGTGGCGTCCTCTGTAACTGCCTTCTTCGCAAAGAAGTATCACAGAAATACGTGAGATCACTGTATGCTCACTCTGCAAGCAGGGTGAGAGTTTATGGACAATTGTCTCGGGCGTTCATCACTTCTAGTGGTGTTCGTCAAGGGTGTCCGATCTTCCCTTCCTGTTCAGTTTTGTCATGAACGAAGCTTCTGGAAAGTGCGCTTGAGCAATCCAGTGAGTTTGGCGCTGAGCCCCTTTCTGGCGCCAGGATGACCGACGTGCAGTAGCGGATTATACTGTCTTGCTTATCCCCTTTGCCGAAGACATGCAGATCATGCTGAACAAGGTGAGTGACCGGGCTGGTTTGTATGGAATGCGCTTCGCACCTTCAAAGTGCAGTGTTGCTTCAAGACTGGGGCATTTCCACTCCTACTTTCTTTATTGCAGGTAATCCGCTTGAGACTGTGGACAGTTTCACATACTTGGGTAGCACTATCTCGTCAGCCTGTAATACTGACGATGCAGAGAGGAATGGCATATAATGTTTGTGTGCATTCCGTCTTGCTCTTTGGCTTGAAAACGTGGCCCGTTCGTAACGAGTGCGTCAACAACTTGCTGTATTTGACCATCGTTGTCTCCGCCAAATAGCCCACATTAAGTGGACTGATCGCGTGAGCAATACGGCAGTTCGCCGGCGCGTATTCCGGAACGCTCGGGATGCGCGATCAATTGGTCAACTACTCACGTTGCACAGCCTGCGATGGTTAGGTCACGTACTCCGTATGCCAGCTGAGCGTTTACCGTACCGGGCATTATATACTGAGACCACCAACAGTTGGGTGAAACCACGTGGTGGTCAAGCAACAACGTGGTCACGAAATATGAAGACCCTGACTGCTCCACTGAGCAAAGTGGGTAGGTGTCGCCTGCCTGGATGGGGTCCTCGTGATCACTCAAACCGCTGGTTAGAGACGCTATCCGAGATGGCGGCGTGTCGCAGTCAATGGCGTACCTGCATCCATACCATTTCTAGTTCTTCCGCTTAGACTTCATTACGAATCTTTCAACCTTCTTAGTAACGTTTTCTTCTAGGACATTCCACGTCACCGTGAGGTGAGCAGCGGTCCAAACCACAGTACCTTCTGAGTAGGCTCAAACTCGTCGTGAAGATGATGACGAATTGGTCCGATATTCAAAAACTGAAAATGGACTGTTCGCCAGACTACTTTTTACATCCAAATTACAGCACATATCTACCTTCAGCCATAAATCACTTTGAGAACAAAAACTCACATGAATCTAGAAGGCTCTGTTGTCGTAAGGCGAAAAATGGTGACATCAGATGTCAACTTCGCATATACTCTGTTTGGAAATCTGCAACATCAAGGTGTACTCAAATGCGTGTAGAACGCGAAATTCAGCAACGGCATGGTAGATACTCATATGTTGTGCTCAATCTATCAAACGAAACAAATAGCTGCACTTCCCTGAACGTGGTATGCAATGTCGATAATCTTCGAAATGGAATACTGCGAGAGTTAGCTTGCGCAATGTAACATTTTACATACTGGACAACAGACGCACGGTCTTCTGAATTGTATCTGTCATTTAGAGAAGGTGAGAGGTATCAAGTGAAAAGAAGAGGCCACGCGGAACGCATTCAATTGTATGCCCTATTGATAGCATAGAGTTCAGGACAAATCCCATAGAAAGTAAGACCTAACAACCAGGTTGATTTAACAGAGGAAGAAAGTTGAATGCGGAAAGGAAAATAGACGAACCCAACAAACAAACCGTTTTACATACGTGCTGTGAACCACAGAGAAGATGTTTTCTACACAAAACGTAACCAACCAAAGAAAAAGTATTTACTTTGCAAAGTTGATTGATCCTGTGGTTCACTGGGAACATCTGGCGAGGGGTGTAGGAGACAATCGATGCTCGTTAGAATTAGCAGACCACTAGGATCCAAGGTGAAATGTGCCTTGACGCCACGCATTTCAGCGTTCGGATAGCGTTCGACCACTGAAGCGACCCCTTTCGTGAGTATGCGGCTGATATTCGTTACACCCAGAAACCTGGACGTTTGAACGGAAGTGTGAAAACAAAAAGTGGACGCAAAATGAAAAAGACAGAAGTGTTCACAAACGAAGAACCAAACGACATGTTGTCCGATATTCCGGAGTTCACGAAACAGTTTAACGCATACATTAAGAAGAATGAAATTATAACATTCGCTCCTTCTGATGGCGATTGCAGAACGTTGACCCTGATAGGAGGTAAGGCTTGAGATAAACTGGACGGTATACAGGTGGCATGGAGGGAACTAGTTAAGTCGACATATCGGACTAGGGACTCTACCGGTGGAAAAGAACTAGCGAGGCCAGCTATTTGGGCAAGGCAAGAAATTGGATACAAAAAAAGAAACATCAGGAAACATAAACGGTAGCACCAAATATAAAAACAGGGCAAGTAGTTCAAGCGAGTCCTTGAAAACAATTAATCGAACGGGAAAAGACGCGAAAATAGACACTAGGCGCCTACATTACATACGTAACATGTTTTCACAACAAACCCGAAAGCAAACTCGAGTGAAAAACGAATTTTGAGTTCTTCAGTACATTCGTGAAGAGAATTCCAAAAAACTCGTCGACATCATTAATGTCATTGGCGGCGAGACACACTGATGCTCAACTGCCACACAACCACGAGGAAAGAAAAGTAAGCCATCAATGAGAAGGAAGTTGAGAAAACGAAGAGGACGGGGAAGGGACCATAACTAAAAATAGCTACGTCTATATTCAAACATACAACATCAAGGCGCCTACACCTTGCAAACAAACAACCGAGCTGTGAGTGAAAGTAAGGCGTCATCAGCGAGACAGCTTCCTTACGGCTTTCACTGCCCCGCATCATAAAGTGCACTCACTTCACAGACAACTCGGCCAAACAACGACAGCATTCACGCCACTGAAGCTCGATTAGCCGCCATCTCACCTAACGTCTCCAGCCCAAACCGAAACATACATAGTGAATCAGACGAAGGAGCAACCACAGCCCAGACAGAGAAGAACAGAAAACACAGAAACCAAAATCAAGATAAGACAACAAACCACCTTTCAGATAAAACAAGATAATTACAAAAATATAATAATAATTAGAGGATATCAATAATAAATATATTAATATATTAAAACACAGAAAAGGAGAAAAAAGACCAAAAAAAAAAAAAAAAAAAAAAAAAAGAAAGTTACAAAATCAAATAAACAATAAGTACAACAACAACTACAGCACACATTTAAGACAGAACCAAGTACAAAAAGGCAACGACAAAAGACAGATAAAAAAAGAAAAAAAAAAAAAAAAAAGAAAAAAAAAATAAAAAAAAAAAAAATCAAAGAGAAAAGAAAGAATGATAATACGAATAGATAGAGAAGCGCGACTATATACAATAGAGCAATCCTTAGTACACTGACCCAACCATCTAACAAGTCTGATGCCAAATGTAGCGACTGAAACAAGAGAAACTCGTTTGACAACCAGTGCCGAAACACCCGCTTCCTAACCTCCTCGTTGCTTACTCGCTGGTGCCACCCGATACGAGCGATTGAACGCAGACATCGGTGGTCAAATACCTGAAGACGGTTCACGTCCTCTACCCTTGGAGATGAGTATAAGAGAATTTACCGCCTGATCGTAAAGTATACAGCCATCACTTTTGTCTGATAATACACGACCCTTAAGCTATTAGGGAAATACCTTCTCCTGGATCGCCATAGGTGGACTTAGGAATTAAAGCGAACACGGTCCTAGCCTTGGAGACACGCGCTTCTATCTCATTCCACACACCTCCGCAGTCGCCGCCGCTGATGCAGCTTCCCAAGGCACACAAACCGGTCAACAATCTCCATGACTTCATTATCTAACATTAAATCTACGTGATCACAACAATCTTGCAGAAGCACTTTGCATTTTGAGGCTGCAAAGCGCATTCCGAAGTATTTAGCAGAACGCGAAATAGCGTCCAGTGTTGTTTGTGCCGCTTGAAAATTGTCAAACAGCAATACCTTATCGTCAGCATAATCAAGATCAGTCAGTCTTTCACCAGGTAAGGAGGTCCACGCCGGCATCTTGTGAGTGCCGCAGACAGTCCTCCATTATTTCGTCTATGACGAAATTGAACAAAAATGGTGAAAGGGGACAGCCTTGACGTACGCCGCTCCTGGTGCTGAAACTGTCAGACAGTTCACCGTAAACCCTAACCTGAGCTGAGGTATGGAATAAAGCGCCGACAGTATGTTCACATACTTAGTCGGTACACCCCTACGTCTAAGCGACGCTAAAAGTGTAGATCGGTCTACCGAATCAAGGGCCCCTTTATAGTCTAGGAATATGG
>LOND01005007.1:17750-38507 GCA_014220965.1 Paragonimus kellicotti
CACACAAACCGAATTATATACCCCCAATGCATGAAGTCAACACATTGCAACAAAACCTAATAACCTCTAGTAATCGGATTATTCAATCAAAAATGTGGTGAGCAAGATGCTATCACGTCTACAAACGGGAACCCGGTTATAAGATTCACAGATTTCACGAAAGCATTATAGCTTAAAGGGGGTTGGAATGCCTATGTACATTTGGTTTTATGTTGAACGATCAAAAAAGATGGAATGGTGAGAACGATTGTGGTCAATAAAACTAGTAAGTTAAGACTTCGAGTTGAACTAGTGGTCGGGAGAGAATAAATAGATAACTGGATTGTAGAAAAAACCAACCACAGTCTGTCAACCATTTGGCAAATATACACCAATATGTAACAAATACCAGATCACCAAGGGACGACAGCGAACAACCAGCTAATCATCTCTCCTCTGGAAATAGTCTGGTGGCCAACACAATAGGAATCTCTGACTGGGTTCCTTGATGTGTATGTATTGATCCGATACTTCAAATCTCCAACCGATACCGCTTTTATGATAAATCCTGGCAGGGTGGTTCAGACAATATATATCATACAGCTTTGTTTGTGAGTAGTATATAACGACCCGAACAAGAAAAACGAAAGAGTAGATCTCAGCACCGGGAATACCGGAATCTGTAAGTGAATATTGAAAACATTCGTATGCGTTACGCGGGACAAGGCACCGAAGAGAACGTTACTACAATTACTGCCAAGAATCCGCATACACGTCAGCCGTGCAAAATAGTGTGTGCGGTCGTTGTTCTGCATCTTCTCACCTTGTAATAGACGTCCAGCAATGGGAGACTGCCGAGGGCAAACGTTTCTTGTGGTCAGGGCAACAGAAATCACTCGCAGCTTGCAAACAAACTGGCTCAGCTGATGTGTCGTTGATGAATTCCAACTGATTGTTTGCGAAATCCTGGTTGGAAAGTCAATCCATTGAAACATTTGGTGAATTCCATATGACACAGTGAACTGAGTGAGTAGTTGAGTCCAAATGTAGAAAAGCTGAGCTCCCCGTCTGGCTTCGTAACTCAGCCGATTGAGCACTTGTCGCATCTAAACATGCTGTGTTTGTCGCTGGTTCGTATCCAGCTGAAGTCTAGGTTTCCCGCTACTGGATCTCCTCTAAAATTATCAAATCTGCCGAACTACCTATCAGTACTACTACAGGAACATACTAATAAACACACAATTCACACCCGCTTGATCATGCTTCATACAATTTCACAACAACACCACGGTATCCCAAGAGCCATGGGTAACAGGCCTGAGTAGTTGGCTCACATTGAATGCACACTGGCGAGTTGAACATCTGAAAACGCTACCGAAATGAATTGTCAAAAACATTTGGCTAACCAACCGCAGCGCCGAATTTTACTTTTTGGCCAGTGAAGTGAAACCCTGAACCAGACGACTATTTCGAGTTCCCACTTGCAAACAGTGGTCCTCGGCATTTCGTCTGCTTGCATTGTAACTGACGTGGAGTATATAGAAGTGAGTGTTATTATAAACTCAACGTAAATGATGTTGGAGCTCTCTTATACAAAGAAAGCAACAACGTGTTGGGTCCGTCAGAGATGTTTCGTTATTAAGTACGTTAGGTATTTGTGGAAGTGTTGGGCTTCTAACTGTAGTTGGTTCGACACTTTCAATAACCACTTTGGGATTTCTCCAATGCTCAAGAACACAACTATCCAGCCACATACAAATAACCAGGAACATTGCAGGCAGGTACTGTTGAACTGGATACATAGATAACATTGAAACCTTCTGATAACGAGGATCTTAATTAACGCTAGCAATATTTTCATCGTGTCATTTCACAGACAGTCCGACAACCTAAACACTACCCCTAAACGACTGTTACTGGACATCTAGATATAATGCTTGTAACATGTTTAATGCAATATCTACGCATAAATGATCGACTCGCTTGATAATCTGAATGAAAGTTTTTAACCTGGAGCGACTTTACACTACAAATGAACCCTAAAAACAATAAAACCCGAATAAGTTACTTCTTTTAACGTTGGTATTTTGTAACTATTTACTCCGTAAACAAGTATGAATGGGGTTCAACTTGAAATGTTCAAATCTCAGTATACTTAATAAAAGCTCTGCAAACCTGATCAGTTTCTCTAAACTTCAGACGAAATGTACACGAAATCAGCTGGGTGAAGAAAGCAGTTGACAAGGTCTATTGTGTGTACACATCATTGGCTAACTTAAACACATTTGTGGTACGGCTTTTGACCTACAACTTAGATTCTGCATCACTGTTTACATACACACAACTTCAACGGTATCATACGATGTGCTTACAAGCCGCAAGGCTACCTATACTAAACTCATGCTACCTGATCCAGTATTTAAACTACGAAAACTGGTTCGCTATCCATCTTTATGTTAGAAAGAGAGAATCGATAAGGTTAACACAACATATCTTCAAAGAAAACAGCTCACGCAGCCTCCAAATCTTCTTCTCCTTCTCCGTAACCCACAGTTTCACCACTATCGGCCTCTTGAAATGTTTGATATTCACTGATCAGATCGACTAGATTTGATTCAGCTTCACTGAACTCCATCTCATCCATCCCCTCAGACAAGTACCAATACAGAAATGCTTTACGCTTGAACATGGCAGAGAACTGCTCAGATACCCTTCGAAACACTTCTTGGATTGCAGTGGTGTTTCCAATGAATGTACCGGCCAGATTAAATCCTTTTGGTGGAATGTCACATACAGCAACCTTGACGTTGTTCGGTATCCATTCGACGAAATAGCTCGAGTTTCGATTTTGTATTGCCAACATTTGTTCGTCCACTTCTCTCATGGACACCGGTCCACGGAACATGGTAGCCACAGTGAGATATCGACCTCTTTGCGGATCGCATTTGGCCATCATATTTTTTGAATCAAACATTTGTTGTGTCAATTCTGATACACTTTGAACTTGATATTGCCGACCCTCACGACTGGTTAGTGGAGCGAAAGAGCTGGTGAAAAAATGGAGACGTGGAAACGGTACCATGTTGACTGCCAATTTGCGCAAATCCGCGTTCAACTGACCAGGGAATCGAAGCGAAGTCGTCACACCTGACATAGTCATACTGACCANTTTCCGACCACTGAATGTGGTTAGGATATGACAAGTGGGGGGAATGTAATGAAGGCACTGCCCCGACAGCTTCTGGCTGGTGACTTGAAGAAATGTAAGAATCATTGCTGTCTTACATACTGAGAGGCATATGGGACGTTTATGGCGCTGGTGCAAATTGTGTCAAACTGACGGTTGTCAGAAAACGAGAGTGACGTTATAACGAAGGACTTAACGAGAAAAATATTATCCCGGCAATTATGGTAACAAAAATCAACAGTGATATTACAGTTAGACAAGACTGTTTTTTTCACGTAATCCTCGGCGAATATCAGCAGTATGCAGTTGCATGGTTATTGCTGTCGCTGTACGAGGATACCTCTCTAGAAAGGACACTGAATAATTAGAATTGCGTTGGCAGCATGTGCTGAGCTTCCCTTGAACATCGTGGGATGACACTCTTTGAAAGTCAACATCAGATACTCGTTTGGTTAGACTGAATCAGCCCACACGGGAAAACGTTTACAACCTTCGGCACGTAATCGGCATGAAGACGGGAGTCATCCCAAGGTGGATGTGGTATGTTCTGTTTTTGTACCAGTACTGTCTAAGTGCAGCGTGAGCCGACTGACTGATTGAGTGCGCTGTTTGAACAAAACTTGGCCCTGTAGTGAGAATAGACCAAGCTCCTCTGTCACTTTATTCCAATGGTTTGAACAGTATTCAATCACCGACTGAGTACTCACTTGTCTATCCGGAGGGTTTGTCAATAGTTTCAGGTGAGCTCATTTGGTCCAGATGGTGACGAATTAATAGTCGAGCTTTCAATTCCGTGTGGAATAAAGTGGGACAACCACGTGTCATCGTATACAAAGTGTAATCGATACACAAACATGACGGATTGTCCGCCGGTTCAGTATTCGGCTTCTCATTAATGGCAAAACTGCCACTAAACTTGTGAAAACTTACGTAGCTAAAGTCAGTATTGGCAAACAATCTAAGTTTTATGCCCTCTTCAATGAACAAGAGGCAAGTCTGAAAGTGTCCACGTAGGTATTTTACTAATCATTCATGTGAATTGATTACCACTAACAACTTCTGTCAGCTTCCTCAGTTCCGTAGGCCTTACTGCAAGTTCTTTTCGAAAGGAGGTACCAGACTGGATACCATGCTTGTTAGAACACGTCAGTAATGTGTTTCCTCATCACGTGGGATTTGAACTCCGGCCACACGTTCATGAGGTAGCCATGTTGACTACTGGACCACTGAACTCACGTTAAGTATTACCAAACTGTTACGTACAAATTCACAACAAAATTTAGTCTAACAAAAGAGGAACGTGAGTACAGAGCTGTTTTTCCAAACGGGATACCAGACTTGGGTCAAGATGTTCTACTACCACTTTTTGCTCCCGACATTATTAAAAGTTTTGTTCGGTTCCTTCGTCCAAGTTTAACTGTGGTTGTTATCTTCTTGTTATATAGAATGTACTAATATTGTAACATGTTGAAACCAGCAGACGTATATGGCTTGAACCTAAATTGTGTAACAGAGTGTGCTGCTGCTGTGTTGTTAGCGTCGTTTTCCTCTTTCTCTGTGTAAGTCGCGTGCATGGCCCACTGGGCCTTTGACTCATGTTCGTTTGTGTTGTTTTCTTTCACAGGACAACTACTTTGGAAGGACGCTATTCCCCTGTGTCTCCACGTTGCTCTAAAGTTGGTTCGCAAATTTTACGGGCATCACAGTAGAAACTGCCGGCTTGCCTGTTACAATATGTATCCCCGTATTTTAACTATTCTCATCATCTGTTTTCAATACCGTTCTTACGAACTCAAAATTTATCCTTGGAGTCTCTGTGCTTTTAGTTTGCAAGAGACAGTGGTTTAGTTTACGCTGTAGCATATCATGTGGATAACAGCCATTGACGAATTAGACTTCCAACGCTTCCACTCAGACGTCTCTCGGTCGTCCTCCACCTGGTCAAGTCTAAATGCGGTGTGCGTAAAAGACAATGAAAGCTTAACTATTGTAACATAGGCCACTAAGGGTCAGGATTATGTGTAGGGACTGTTTGAATTCAGTTGACTTGACAGGCCACTCCGGAAACGAATGCTACCAACCGCAGGTGCAGACATCTACCGTGAGCGCAGTAAACAAGTCCGCTGAACGACTCATAATGTGTGCGGCACACTGAAACAAATGCTCGTATTTGTTTAGCTTCCGAAATATGTTGGATCCATTCTAGAAAAGGCGACAAATATAAGTATGTCTCGAACCAACCAGTTTTAACTTTCACACTCTAATAAACTTTTACGCATACAAAAGGGTGTTTGTAAGTAGTATTTTATGAATAGAAACAACCATGCTCAGTTGGTTCAATGAAGACAGTAACTTCATGGTAATCTTACGCTTTCTTTGTTAACCTGGGTTGTTCAATTTACAGTTAGCCATAGGGCTTTTCTCCGGTGACTCAGTGTATCACACAGACTAATAGTGTGTGTGTGGTAGCTAAATATGCGAACATACAGCTTCATCCACGATTGCCTGCAGGACTTCAGACCTGTTAAACTGGAAGCATATTTATCCAGCTCTTGTCTCAAAACCAAGCCTTAACAGTTTATTTTTTATTCTACAGTTACTTTACTGTAGGTCTTGTGGATGCCCAAGAACGAAATCCATAAGCGTTACTAAGTCTCTTTAATGGATACTGACGCATTACACTTTCTTGTGCTTGTTTAACACTGTTTTGGTTCGTTTGCTTTGAGTAACATAATCCGTCAGTGATCTCAGGATGTCTCTTACGAACTGCACTTTGTGAACTCTTTGAGTAGAAAAACATGTTCAGTTAACTCTCTGGTTCGCAATCTAAATTTACCTTTCTGTTATCTTGCTTGACATTACGAAGCGGCAAAGTAATTAGCTCATAGAACAATGTTATTGTTCGTTTATGTAGGCGACTGTCCTAAAGTAAGTGCTCAGATCACTAATTATGATTATTTATGGGAGGTGCGCCGTTTCGTTGAAGCAAGAGAACTCGTTTAGGGAAAACTAAATCCTGGGCAATGGGAATGAAATAGTCTTGATGTGTCTTGTAATACAGTGTGATTCCGTAACAGTTAAGTTAACCAGTCTTTCATAAGTCCGCAATGATTCCCACGAAAAAACGGATCAAATAATGTGTGTACCGCCCACAATAGCCCACACCAATACACATACGCTCTATGGCGCGCGGCAGCAAAGTTCTGCCATTCTCGATAATTCGGAAGAGAGATGTTGAGACGGACCTATTAAGATGCACGCAAGCCTGATCACTAAACAGTACAATTCCAAATTTGAAATTGAACCCCAGTGAATCACAGATTCACATGTGCGTTGGAGATAGTTCCGTCGAATAATGATGTAATTTTTTTTAAAGAAAAAAGTTGATGAATAGGAAAGATTTGTAACCAACAATGAAAGTCACTGAAGTTTTCTAAGCATCAGTCATATTTCATACTTGCAGGAGGGAGGAACCAAACGTATAGCAGGCTTCCACCAAGCAGACAGACAATGAACAGACAAGCAACAAACAAACTTGAGGTAGGTCAATCATTTATTTACTCTGTCGAAATCGGGCTCTCATCGAATGTGACAGTTAGAAACTTGGGGATTGCATGTGAGCAATTCTTCTTGACGCGCTTACCCAGCCTCCGGTTAAGTGACTGAGTGCTGGCCGCCTGCACCACCACTTCCAAGAAGGAGTTCCGTGGACGAAAAACCTGCGGAGGGAAGCAGTGTTCTGTACGCAGAAGACCAACGAGTGGTCATGCAGGTTTTGTGCGGAGGTCAATTGTGAACATGTACTGATTTGAGTGGAACTCACTGTGGCTAAGTAGGCTCAACCTATACATGTCCATTTAGACAAGCGCTGTACAGTGTATGGGTTTGGAGAGATTTCCAGTGATGCTTGCTTCTATTTGCTATCTGCAACTTCGTGCTACCCGGTGATTAACTGGTGTCCGATGGATTTCCGTTTTGTGACACCTTGCATTTAGTGACACTTGAATGACAAAAAATTTTGAGCAGCCCACTGCGACAGTGGATCTACTACATCTTGTTGTACCTCTTTGTCCCGTAAGCTGCGAATAGTAGGGAAAATTTTAACATCATCAGCATACAACAGTAGCTTGAGGTTCACAATGCCAGATATCTCGTTAATGAACATTGTAAACAATCGGTGCCATTTTCTCCCGTCACCTAACTTATTGCACGCTTGCACTTTCTTGACGATATCACTTTTATCGTGATCTGTAGGGTTGTTCTGCCAGCACCCTTTCGAATATTGCCCAATGTACGAGAGAGATCTACGTAATTTTCGCCAGCAGCGCTCCTGATTAGCGCCCTGTGGGTTCGGACGCTTTGCACGCTTCTTCCATTTACTTTCTGGTTTGCTGTCTTTGACCCCAGACTAGGTTAGCGCAAAATATTCATCATAAATCCAGACGGCCTCGAAAATGTAAGGTTTGTAGTGAGATCACCTTCGACGTCCCCAAAATCCTAAACTCCCTGCGACGTGAGAGTTGCCTTACCAGTACCACCGTGCCTGTTTACATTATCTTGTGAATGTAAATTTACTGCAAACGGCAAAGAGTGCTGGGTGTGACACGCGAGTATGCTTAATAGTTTCCAGTTGCGACTGAGTTTTAATGGACTCATTCCTGAACTGAGTATGTCAAAATGTCTAATGGGGAATAGTTTCGTCAGTGTGTATGCAGCCCCATCCTTAAAAATGAGGAACCAAGTTATACATGCACAAGAACCATGATTGAATAAGAAAAGACACTGATTAAGCCCATCAAAATTGTAGGATAATGGAAACCACTAAACTTGTTCAGTAACTGCAATGTCAGCAGTAAATGTTGAGTATGTTTGTGACTTGCTGCCAGAGCTCCTACAGGCACTTCAGAATCCGTTACCAAACGTCCTTACTTTCGTTGATTTGGATGTATTCACGATCCGCAACATTTCCGTTTCCGTGCAGTCGATCTCACTGAATCACTGACTCAGTTCATGCTGTTTCAGTCTTTACAGACAAAATGTACAGAACTGTGAGACCGGGTGTCCGGAATTACAATGGTGTATTCACTGGTCTTGACAGAAGTCACGTGATAAGATATTTGGACAACTTGATGTTGAACATTCTCTTATTCTACTTATTGAAACTTTCCCTTGAGTGAACTAATCTGATTGGACAAATTTATACTGTATATCTAAATTTATGCGTTCTGGAAAGCAAAATCCGTTCCTCACTTCCAAGTTATCATCAAATGAATGGTAACAGTCATTTCACTTTAATACTCTCTCTATATAAGATCAAATTTCAGGACGTTTTGTTTTCTCTTCTCAAAACTAGTTTGTTGTTAACTGTAGCCCACTTTCTGGTGATCATGCACATTTCCCGACTTATCTTTACGTCAAATATCTGGGTGTTACTTGTCACATGCACTCATTTAACCACTTCGCCCGGCAACCACTTTTAGAATGACTAAAACGTTTTTGCTCCGTACTTTTCGTTCCAAACTCACGTTGTTATTTCGTCATCACTTTTACACTGTGCTACTTGACAAGTTCTGCCCAACAAGCCACATACTTCCCTCACGAATAACTCCGCCTTTCCAGAAGAAATGTCGTAATTACATCTCAGATATTGTGGCCAAATATTCCTCACAATCCTAATGCACCACATGCTGTCTACAAGAAACTACGTTTTGGGCAACTTTTGCCTACGTGATGAAGTGACGATTATGCAACCGTCATTTAATGATGGATGGTCAGACCTGGAGTTTCGGTTGGGAATAAAACAACGTTCAAATTGGCGTTACATAATCCAACATCTGTTTTATTTTGATAACGTGTTTACAAACGGGGCAATAAGGCAAGTGACGGTTATAATTGATATCTTTATGAGATCACCAGTGAAGCGCAGTTCCCAAATATCCCGATCAATCAATGACTTGAGTTGGTTTGACGCATGTACTACAAAATCTAGCATGCTAAAGAGATTTGCGGGAAGTTTGCTGCGAGTGGATATTCAACATGCCCTAATGATCTATCCGGCGGTCGCTGCATGAACATTCTAAGTGTAACTCAACAAGACTATTGTGCTGTTTCATTTTTGGAAAGGACGGGACCCATTCCAGCCTTACATATGATGAGGGGGTTGTTCCTTTGTTCCATTAAGTTAGCTTGACAGTACAATTGTACAGTCTAGCAGCATATCACTCAGTCGAGCATATCTATCGTACGATTTTACCGTTTTCCGTGTTTACAATATAGTTATACTGCCCCATCGTACACATGCTCGTTTTCTGACAGAACACGAACAGTTCTTTAGAATGTCTGTAATTCATATGGTTTGTTGATCTCTTTCAAGTAGTTGCAAAAAAAGAAAAATCTTACTTAAGTGTCGCTGCGCTCGTACCAAATTAGACAAAATCAATTGCATATATCAACTCAAACGTCAGCGCCGAAGGTGCTAACAACGTTCAAATCAAGTCAAGCCAGCATTGAGTGAAGCTATATTAAATTAGATGTACATCCAGCTGTAGATTTATCAAGGCTAAAGGATGACTGAATCAAAGAACACTGCTCAATCCTAACCAAAACCAACCGTACGAACGATTTGTTTTACTGTGCTATTGTTTTAATAAGGCTGGTGCAACACTTATGGCTATCATTGAGAAAATCAAAACCTTAACCTGAAGGAAAAACTGGCGACCAAATGTGAGTAGAGTCCAACATGTAAACACAACCTATCCAGCCACATACAAATAACCAGGAACATTGCAGGCAGGTACGGTTGAATGGATACATAGATAACATTGAAACCTTCTGATAACGAGGATCTTAATTAACGCTAGCAATATTTTCATCGTGTCATTTCACAGACAGTCCGACAACCTAACACTACCCCTAAACGACTGTTACTGGACATCTAGATATAATGCTTGTAACATGTTTAATGCAATATCTACGCATAAATGATCGACTCGCTTGATAATCTGAATGAAAGTTTTTAACCTGGAGCGACTTTACACTACAAATGAACCCTAAAAACAATAAAACCCGAATAAGTTACTTCTTTTAACGTTGGTATTTTGTAACTATTTACTCCGTAAACAAGTATGAATGGGGTTCAACTTGAAATGTTCAAATCTCAGTATACTTAATAAAAGCTCTGCAAACCTGATCAGTTTCTCTAAACTTCAGACGAAATGTACACGAAATCAGCTGGGTGAAGAAAGCAGTTGACAAGGTCTATTGTGTGTACACATCATTGGCTAACTTAAACACATTTGTGGTACGGCTTTTGACCTACAACTTAGATTCTGCATCACTGTTTACATACACACAACTTCAACGGTATCATACGATGTGCTTACAAGCCGCAAGGCTACCTATACTAAACTCATGCTACCTGATCCAGTATTTAAACTACGAAAACTGGTTCGCTATCCATCTTTTGTTAGAAGAGAGAATCGATAAGGTTAACACAACATATCTTCAAAGAAAACAGCTCACGCAGCCTCCAAATCTTCTTCTCCTTCTCCGTAACCCACAGTTTCACCACTATCGGCCTCTTGAAATGTTTGATATTCACTGATCAGATCGACTAGATTTGATTCAGCTTCACTGAACTCCATCTCATCCATCCCCTCAGACAAGTACCAATACAGAAATGCTTTACGCTTGAACATGGCAGAGAACTGCTCAGATACCCTTCGAAACACTTCTTGGATTGCAGTGGTGTTTCCAATGAATGTACCGGCCAGATTAAATCCTTTTGGTGGAATGTCACATACAGCAACCTTGACGTTGTTCGGTATCCATTCGACGAAATAGCTCGAGTTTCGATTTTGTATTGCCAACATTTGTTCGTCCACTTCTCTCATGGACACCGGTCCACGGAACATGGTAGCCACAGTGAGATATCGACCTCTTTGCGGATCGCATTTGGCCATCATATTTTTTGAATCAAACATTTGTTGTGTCAATTCTGATACACTTTGAACTTGATATTGCCGACCCTCACGACTGGTTAGTGGAGCGAAAGAGCTGGTGAAAAAATGGAGACGTGGAAACGGTACCATGTTGACTGCCAATTTGCGCAAATCCGCGTTCAACTGACCAGGGAATCGAAGCGAAGTCGTCACACCTGACATAGTCATACTGACCAGGTGATTCAAATCACCAAAGGTTGGTTTACTCAGACGCAGTGTTTTGGTACATATATCGAACAGTGCTTCATTGTCCAGGCAAAATGTTTCGTCCGTGTTTTCCACCAACTGATGAACCGATAAGACGGCGTTATAAGGTTCAACAATCGTATCAGATACCTAGTGAAAAAGAGAATGAGGGTGATGTGAAATTCCAAGCTAGATTCCGTCGGCTCACAAAATTCTACATAAGCGATAGCAGCACTAGGGACCCTTACCTTTGGTGAAGGAATAATGGAGAAAGTGTTGCTTATTCGATCTGGGTATTCTTCCTTTATCTTTGAAATTAAGAGGGTTCCCATACCCGAACCTGTACCTCCACCCAGAGAATGACAGAGCTGAAAACCTTGAAGGCAGTCACAACCTTCGGCTTCTCGACGAAGAGCGTCAAGCACAGGTCTATCACGCTGTGCTCTGCCACCTCTTACACCCGCATGATATATTCTTTGGCCCAGTTGTTACCAGCTCCACTCTGAGCGTGAACAAAATTGTCCGGCCGGAATAGTTTACCGAAACGGCCCGAACGAATTACATCCATAGTTCCAGGCTCCAGATCCAACAAAATTGCTCTGGGGACATATTTCTGCGCTTGAGCTTCCGTGTAGTAGACTTCAATTCGTTCCAGCTGATTCTGGTTCTGACCAACATAATGTCCATCCTCATCAATACCATGTTCTTCGGAAATCACCTCCCAAAACTGAAACGATGTGAAGTGAATTAAGTTTCTGAGAAAATCTGATCGTTGATGAAACGATAAAGTAACTGGCAGTTACAAAACAGACGCATATTTACTTATGTTTACTCATTAAGAGCCTACCTTGGTTCCAATCTGATTTCCACATTGCCCAACTTGAATATGCAATATCTCTCGCATGTTTCCTTCCAACACTTGGCTCACCTGCCGTTAACTGGAATCACAAATAGTACCATCGGTCTAGAAGGTCGCGATCGATTATGTACGTGTGCTAGTACTCAACTTTGTGTATGTGTGTGTGTGTGTGTGCGTATATTGGTGTGTATGCTTGTCGCTAATGTATACGCTTGCATGTATCTGTTCTTGCATGCAGTACGGTTTTCTTCAAAGTCAGTCGTTCGTCGACATTAATGCGTTTGTGACCAACTACGTGCATCAGTATTCCCCAGTTGGTTCTGTTCAGTTTTACCAATATGATGACTTATCAGTACACGTGATGTCAGCGAGTCAATCAGACCTGCTGTTGTAGATATACTAACAAGAGTGTGGAGCGGCTTACGTGTTTCTATTGCAAAGCAATATGACAACGGTTTTGCTGATTTGTCTGAATGCGTTCAACCAGATTCTGCTACAACGGATTGTTTGCTGAATATTAAACATATAATTGTCTTGATTTACCGGTAAAATGATACGCAACACGCATAGCTGGAGACCAATATTACAACAACTAAACAGTTTTGATTGTCAACGAACACATTGTATTCAGAACCACTCAGAAGACTGTTGAATTGAGTGGGGCTAGAGCTACTAGAAAATAGTTTGTCCATAGAATAGTCTGATCGTCCTTGTAACGGCTTCCTTGAAGATTCCTTTGACTTGGCTACGATACGCTTATAACCCAATGTTTACCATGACTTACGTTTACAAGTATGATAGAAAAGTGATCGAACCTTTCTCTACAATTGCCAGATGCAGAAAGGTTGTACCGTCTTGACCGGAGACAGTATTCAGGGAAATGGTTAAACTAAAACGCAGAATGTTACTAGTGACAATAGGGAATTTTTACTCGCTTTACATTTACAAATGTTGTTAACGCAATTGAATCTGTCCAATGGGACTGCTGTTACATCATCTCAAAATGGAATCATTAAGTACAGGCCTTATCAAAAAAATGAGACGTACTCACTTTTGATTGTTAACAAAGAAGTCTGTACGCTTTAAACGGAGTTGAAAAGTATCACAGTAAGACACGGAACTTCTAGTACAGCCCCTGCAGGCAAATCTATGGGTTTTATCATGAAACTGAGCTAAAGATAATTTTTAACACTTCCCTCTTGACTGTGTATTATCCCCCACATCCATGTGACTTGAAGAAACACGTTCGCGTTAATCAATAAGTCCTTTGAAGATGCCAACTTCTGGCCAGTGATTGTGGAATCGACCAACGTCATCAAACGGAGCGCTCTGTTGTCCGTGCATTTTAATATCAGTCTGATCAAATGCTGAGGGTAGAGGCACAGAGTAATTGGAGGGTAGGGTCATCTCCAGAAACAGTTGGGTGCAAACGTTAACTATGGTGAAAAGTAGGTTGAGCTTGTATGAGAGACAAATGCCACCATAAATTTTACAGTGATTAGAAGCAGCCTCACCAGCAACCTTCCTGAAGTATCGACTTTTGGTAAATTGCTTCAACATTTTACGATGCCCTGGTCAGTTGGTTGGATAATGGTGTACGGTTTGATGGCAGAAACCCTAGGCTGAACGTTCGAACACTCTATAGGAGGTTGACTATTTTTCTTCCTCAGTGGCGCAGCGTAGAAATCAAGGCCGTTAGCAACTCCATGAAAAAGTTTCATGTCATCTGTGCACTGCTAATACTTCTTTAATTTCCCGAAGTTCGTAGATACCTTCGAAGCCGTGGAGCTTCTTAATCTATTCAAAGTTAAGCAGAGGACTGGTGCTACAACCAGTCACTCTTGTGTACCTGTAGGATGATTGAAGATTCATGTTATTTTAGTCCTGTTAGTAGTAGTGTGGTACGTCTGACAATTTAGGTGAGATGCAATCACTAAAATTCCGTGGTTCGGCTGGTTTCGAATCAGCATGCCAAACCGCGAGCAGTCAAGTCATGCTGGATGCTCAAAAATCTCAGACATGGGATCGGTTATTCGTCCAACCCCCTGTGTCTTATGGAATCCACCAAATGATCCAGCGGAATGGTTTCTTAAACAGGATTTCTCAAACAGTTCGCGCTGGAATCCATCGTCACCACTATCGAGTACTGAAACTGTATTACTTACAAGTAGCGAGACAGATTTGTTAATTCAGATGAGACTCAGTTGCGAAAAATCTTGGCTTCGGCCGGATTGGAGCCAGCGGCAGAAACAGCATGCCTGACCGAGGTAAATCCAACAGTAGCTTGACTTAATGAGTTGATACAATGATAGTGCTAATAACAAAATTCAGTTGTTATATTTTTTTAAAAAAAAATTTGGAAAAGTGCGTTGTTTGGTAGGCATACCAGCGCAGTGACACTCATGGTCAGTAGCGTTCGTGCCATAAGCCAACGCAGCTCATCAACGCCAACTGCTTTTGTCCAGCCGGCAAAATTATTTTTCCTTACTCATTTATGCGCATTCTGAATGTATACACTCGTATCCGGTCTTACCGTTCACAAAAGAGAACTACCATAAAACAAAGTTCATCTTTGATTTCGTTAGGTATCCCGGATACCATCAGTGCCGACAATAGTTCAAGGTTAACCAGTGCGGGATTCAAACTATTCGTGGTCACCCAGCCTTGAATAGTCAGACTGAACTCACGGTACAACCTGTTGAACAAGAATAGCTCAAACAAAAAATGAGTACCGTACAAATAAGTGGGGATCCGTTCTCTTAATTCTGTCAGCCTGCGCCCAATTGAAGCACAAGCGACGAAGCTAACATTTGATGAAACCCCCAAGACCAGATTACATATGTTTTCTTCCAATCAGCAAATCCAAGCGGATGCATCGCAACAGAGATCTGTATCGTCAGATAGTAGAAAGGATAAGAAAGAACCTTCTGAATATGATCAGGTGTACCCTAGTTTACCTCGAGACAATCCGTTCAACTGGAAATCACGATGATCTACGGTAATATTAGATTGTGCTATGAGGTGGCCAGTGATCAAACAGTTTGAATCTCGCATGCAGTTGTGCACTTCCGCTCACCTGCTGTCAATGAATGCTTCTATGTAGGTCTGCTATGAGACGCCCAATTTGATCACGAAGGTTCACGAGGATTGATGGACCTGGAAGCTTGCGTTCTCGGTCGATCCGGATTCCGTATGGTTACTGACAACTTGTTCACGGATAGTAGATTAAGTATGTGAACTCAGTAGGAAAAAACCCCATTAATATTGTGGTGCGATAAACATAAATCACAAGTTTGGATGTTCAGGTAAGTTCGTCAACTTTAATCAAAATATACAAGTGAATATGAAGGCAAAAGTATAGTTGGGCAGGTCGACCTCCGTTGAGGTCGAAATGTTTGTTGTTGTGAACCCAGTTTGGTTTATTTTCGGCTGCCCTACCAATAGCAACTCTATAGAACACGGAGAACAACGCTCGAATAGAATTACTCGGGGATGGTGGTCTGCTGAATGTTCGAGGTTTAAGTGCCCCATTTTTGCCACGTAAGTTGACCATTCGGATGCAATTGTTCACAGTGAAAAAGGACCACAGACAAAGGCCGCGGTTATCACAACCACAACAGCCTAGTTTAGTTTAAAGACCATTAAAACCGAGGAAATTTCTTTTCTTCTGCATTCACCAGATGGAGTTGTTATGCATGCATCCTGAAGTCCACATCCATAAAAACACTGCGAATTGTCACCCAGATTTTGGTATTTGGATGGCAATCCACCATAGAAACTATCCGTGGACCTCGTGGTAGGATCCCACGTAGTGTTGGCTAACGCTGCTTTTAGATATCTCGGGAGAAGTGTCTGAACGAAACTCAGTCTGAATATAAAAGATGAATTGCTTATCTTTCGCATAGTGATACTGTTTACATTACTGTACGGCAGAGAAACTTGAGCAACAGATCAACTAAAGATGGAGCATCTGAGTCACTTCCAACTGCATTGTGTAAGGTGCATCTAAGGCACCCGGTGATTTCGAAATGGTTCTGAGTACTAAACACTGAACAGGTATGAACGGGAGTGGATCCGCATTGATGACTAGCTAGCTTCTTTGTCTTGGACAGCTTTGTCGGGAGACTGATGGACGGATCCCGAAACCATTGTTGTGAAGACAGCGAAAAACAAGTAAGGGAACTCCGAATCACAAACAGTAATACCAGGATTTTATCCAGATATATCTTTGGCTTTATCATATAGATCTTACATCATGGGAGACCTTAAGTCGGATCATCTGGAAGAGATGAGAGGAACAACCATGAAACCGGCGGTGTGCTTCAGGTGAAGTTTGACCATTAAACGCGTACTTTACCACATCAACGGAAGCTGTGTAGGTGAGGCGGAAACTTCGTACGAATTGTACACAACTCAACACCTCCGTAGACACAAACTCAAGTTGTCGTGGGCACGAGTTATCTTCAGAGCTGACATCAGTCTGTCCGCATATCGGATGCCCAAGAGTTGGGGTGTAATTCCGCAAAGTGTGGTCTCTTCAGATGGCGTGTTAGAGTTCGGGAGAAAGGTTGCCTAGCGTCGGCCACTTCTTTTTCAGGAACTGTCGTGGATAATTCATTTGCACTAACTTACACCATAGTGTCATCCCTCTGAGAGACTTAAATTGAGCAAGATTACATTTTTGGCGGCAACATTAGCCCCCATTTTAATTTACTGGTAATCTTATTTGTTTTGAACACGTTGATCTTAGTGAGCAAAACTACTTTAGCCATCCATTCTGCTCTCGCTCAGACCATTTTAGTGAGTCGTATGGAGCTGCGTGTAGTGTGGGTATTTATGAAGCTGTATTCTGAAGATACTGATAGTAGGAACATATTAGCACGTTTTTACTACAGATCTCACGAGTGTGTATAGAAACAAAAATTCCTCTCTGCTCGTGGCAGCGCTGGCATCCCTCAGGAGCTCACTAGTGTACCAAACTAGATAACTTATGGCTCAAGCCACTTCGCCTCAGAAAGTGGACGGAATTGAGGGATAAACATTTAAGCCCCTCCGAACACTAAACTCTTGTCAAGTGAGAACATAGCTTAATTACGCACCTGTATTTGGCACGCTGTTTTGGTGCTGTTGCCTTGAGAATTCATCGTACATGTTTCACGCAATTTTCTGGCGACATTCATACTTATTAATCCTATCAACTGAGAAGTGAACGATGCACTAAGGATTCTACCTGTCTAAGATAGAAGTTATCACAAGTCTGTTCAATGCAACATCGGGCTTCGATCATACATATCCGCAGATTTTCGGCAACAGTACACAACCTGACTGCTCCTGTCTTGCATCTTCACTGTTGATGAGGATCGACATGGCAATCAATTGAGGTGAAATTGTTTCACATTTCGGAAACACTTAAATTCAATGGCATGTTGCAGGCGAACTCTCACGTTTGTCGTCTACCCTGCACAATAGGCGGTTCATATGTTAACACTAAACATTGAACAGCACTTCTTCCGTTTTAACAGGCCACTATGATCAGCTGTCTCAAGTGCACTACAAGTTCACCTGTTGATACATAGGATTTTCTGCAAGCAATTTCAAATTCCCGCCTTAGAGTTGTAGTGACCAGCGGTCGTGTGGCTTCTCTAAGGATCCCGGCTGCAACCATGTTTTCCCGCTTGTTTGTTCTGTACGCATGATTCTGTGTACGCCTGCTATAGGAGGCCTGATATGAACTCAGTGCCACTTTCTTCAGTCGTGCAACTAATTGCACGCAGTGAACGCTTGTTGAATATCACCCACCGATTCCTATGCCTGTTTAAATTAACAAGGTCGACGGCAGCCCTCCTGGTCCTTCGTCCCCTTTGGCGGTTGGCGTACGATTGTGCTCAGAGTTCCCCCGCGTTCATTTACCCAACACCTAGACTTGTGCCCGCTAAGGTATGTTTGATTATATGACGGACGGATCACCTAATAAAAATTTTATTCACGACTTCTGCACCAGGTTAATACAAGACGGGAGAATTCTGGGTGTGAAGACACCGAGTGCACAGGCTAAGAACGCCATATTAGTGAGTGTAGCGAGCTTATTTGTTCACTGCTCACTGGCCCATAAAACATGCCAACTCTGACCCGGAGTCGGTCGGACTCTGGCAAGAGTTGGCGTGGAACCGGATTCGAGTAGGCGTGCAACAAAATCCAGAGTCGGCCCGACTCTGGCCAGAGTCGTTTCGGAGTAGGCCAGAGTTGGTTCCGGTTGGCCAGAGTAGCATCCGAGTCGGCTAGTCAAGTTGGCGGCACCTTTCTTAAATTCTCAGTTACTTTGCCTCAACTACTGAAGCAATTCGAATCTACGTAGTCCAACGCTTACGAACTGCTGGTATTAGTCCGTAGGTTTCACCTACTTCTCTCGCAATCGACGTTCCTTAGCGATCGATCTTATTTGGCAAAAACTGGTAAGCTAGTTTAACAGGGCGTCCCTTGTTTTGAAGAGCTTATTTCGAACGCCCTCAAATGTCCTTACGCGGACCGGTCTACAGATGGGCAGGGAGCGTCTCGAATAGCCCTCCAACTTGATCCTAGGATACAGGTTACCATAAAATATGCCTACGTGACCGCTAAACACAGAAATTAACGGCAAAACGATAAGTACAGTGACAAAAAATCAACACTTGTGTATATTTTACATCAAAAGTTGATATATTAAAGTTCCAAGGAGGACCAGCACGTAGCAATCATTCCCGTATAATTTGAAGGCGTTTTCAAATCCAGCAGTATGCACTCGACAGACAAAATGAACACAGGGAAGCCCGAAAATAGGTCGCAAAATGAGAACACAAGTGGAATGAAAAGAAAGAACAAGGAAAAAAAAGAGACTATCATTAAAATTCTATTCAGAAAGCATTTTATGAGATGAGAGCTGCATTACAGACTCCTACGTTGCATCTAACGTCAGATTGTGATTCTGATAAATGTCCACTGCACGTCAGTGTTGTTGCGTCAAAGGCTGTCAACATGTGAAGCGTTTTGTAAAGCATTTTCCACTTCTTATTTTCATTATCCTTCACATCCTTTCACTTTCTCAATTTCACATCTACACTCGATGTTTAAATCATGTGAATCGACTGAATCAATTATCACAAAATAAAATTTCATCTCCAAGGTCGCGAGCCCTGTGTTCTCTCTGCGTTCTGCGTCACTTGTGTACAGAATTTGGGAGAGTTAAAGGTTAACGGAATCCACCGTCTATTTCAGCACATCTCCGTGTTTACCTGTTGTCAAAAATTATCGCCGTGGTAACGTCAAATTCCTTTGGGAGCAGCACGGCAGATTGTACCCATTGGATATCTCATTCGGTGTAGTGGAACCCTAAACCAACGCACCTTCACGAACTACTGTGAGTCAGTCTCTTTTGTTTTCATTACATTTTTGCTTCGTTTTCGTGTTCAAGCTTTACATAGTGTTTAGATCCACTACACATGTGAGGTCACAACCCGAATCAACGGGACTTGTAACAGACAGGGCTCCGCTACGTCAAATTTCCCGGGCGCATGTCTACCTGAAATATGTTGTACACGCGGTTGTGGTCGTAGCTCCAATATATATCAGAATTCATTTTGTTACAATTTCTTTGATCATACAAATCTACCAGATCGTCCATGGCCGTGTTGATATCGCGTATGCTCCTCACAACATTCTCTGAAAACGGATCGCGGTTTCAGCGAAACAATGGAATATCACATCAAACTAGCGACACCTTTCCTTTGGCGGGTAGCTTCCTAACTTTAATACGCGGATATTAGCATGACATATACCCTGTTCGTGGTTTTCCTCTGGTTTTCTGCTCCAGGCTTCTTTGCGTCTTCCAGCCCCCCAGATTGCCTTTTAAATTAAATGACTTTCGTAACTCTAATAGATTTTTACTATCATGAAATTAGCTTTTGAGTATCGACGTTTGCATCTTCCACCATCTCTGTCGTTGTCTCCTTCGAGCCGAACCATGGTGAACTATCTCACGTTTCCCTCACTTTCTTTTGGGGGTAGCTTCCATTAGATAAAAACTGGCGTGTATTTTGGGCGGAAGTACGCCTTGTGAAACGTTGCTGTCGGAAGACAATACTGTACGTTTGCGTCTAGCAGTATGTAAAAATAAATAGGACACACTTGTTTCTCCTCCTGTACGCTGGACAAGCAGCGTGGGTGACATCCGTAGAAACGAGTTCCAGTTCACGTTCTGGCCTCCGTTCATACTCTTTTACTTGTTGATGGTTTTCTTCAACAGAAATGAAACGTCATGATAGAGGTTTTACCAGTGTTCCTCATTGTAAGAATGTCATGCAACTGAAATATACCCACAAGTGGCAGTGTATGGGATAATGAAAATTTTATTGCCTTTGACTGCTCTGTTGTTTGTCACGCAGCCATCGCGTCCCCCAACAGTCACGCACTACTGATAACTGCGACGTGTTTCGCCTTCACAATTCGACAACATGATGCATCTGCTAGTGCAACATCGCAGGAGTTTTTAATACTAGTTACGTGACGTAAGT
>LOND01005008.1:0-14493 GCA_014220965.1 Paragonimus kellicotti
TACATTGTCCATCACTACCACAGAAAGCTGGGTGAACCCACGGGGTGGTCAACCAGCCGCGTGCTGGAAAGCTATAAACACCGTGACTACTCCGTTGAGTAAATTCGAAACTTACACTCTACTGCTAATCTCTTTCTGATCGTTCCACTCGGTTAGACGTGTCATCTAACGTTCGGCGTATCGTGATAAGTAACGTGGCTGTATCCGCACAGTTAATAGCTGTACTGGCGACTCATATTCCCTCTGGCTTCATTTCTCTTTAACATCTGGTGGAATTTTTATCAGAGTATTTCTTTCGTTCATTGCAGTGAATGGCGGCTGTAACCACAACTCTTTTTTTTAGAAAAAAATAAACACTGGAGTAGTTATGCAGCTTTTACAACGCAAGGTGTCATTTACCGTACGTTTTGCAAAGCCCCACGTGGGCTGCCTGTGTTAGGCTGTCCAGACACTGACAGGAACAGTATAAGCGACTGTGTTTGAACCCTAGACTGCTTGATTGATAATCTGTGACAATTATTATTGGGCCACCGTGGGCTCATTTATTTGTGTATTTACGTATGTTCCACCGTCAATTATGGCGATGCAAATAGATGCGGTCGTCGTTTAGGGACAATGGGCACAATTTTCTTGTGCGAGTAGTTTTACTCTGTGACTCGGAGCCGTAGCCTGTCCACATGGAAGGTGTGCGTGGATTGCTAGTTTTTGGCTAAAGTTGCCTCCACCAGTTAGTCTCAATCAAGTGGACTTACTGTGTGAGCAGAGCCACGGTATATCGGCTTGTATTTGTGGAATGCCCCATTTCGCACTCAGATATCAAAACGCATGACTCATGCTGACTTTGTCATACACTTCGTGTATTTGTGCTTGTGCACAGTGCGAATGCAAATGGTTGGGAGGAATATTATGGCTGGCAGACAGTTGCTTGATCCGGAGTTTTGAAATTCCTTGATTGCAACAAACTTCCCATTATACCCCTCATTTTTTTTTAAGCTTATCATGACCACTTTTGGGACAGAACTGCGGTGGTCCTACTTTCCATCCACGGAAATTTCGGATTATTTGATATATTACTTGCTGAATTAGTCAAAATCGAGCTTCGTCGCCCTGTGTTCCACAGCTTGACTCCCTCGTTAAAACTCGGTCGGTTGCATATTCCATTACCCCATTTTCTTGTACGTTAGTACACCTCTAGGCTTGTTTGCTTGGGTTAAGGGTGGGTTATATTCCTTGCATTACTACTATTCTCTACCATCTTGCACATGTGCTTATTTTCACCTCTGCGTAGTTTGGAACCAGCCGATATGTCTTCTATTTTTTCTATTCTGCACTTAATTTATACGATGGATGGTCGCTACTATGAATCTTTCCTAACTCTCATTCAGTCACATTCATCGCTTTTGTTCGTGCATATGCATCTGTTTTAGGATTTGAATTTCCGAGCTTACCGACTTGTTCATCTGCCTCGAACGCGTTCCGTGCCTTTACTCATCCTGGGCTATTCAGACTTCTGCATTCCATGTCAACGTCTGCGTCCTTTATGGTCTCAACTGGCCGACGAATTGACACCATTAGGTGTTTCAGTGGCCGCGGTCAATTTGGAACGAGATGCGTCAATGCGAGATGAACTGCGCGTTCACCGCGTGCCCAGCATCACTATCGTCATCGATGGTAGGGTAAGTTATAACACCTGTCTCTTATGTTTGTTTGTGAACAAAACTTGGTCCATAAGTGGTTCGCTACATTCTGTTTTTCGTCTTTCCTAGTTCACTATGTGCTGATGGTTTTGTTTGGTTTCTTAGTTCAGTTGTATATTCATGTTTGTTCTGCCAATCCTATATCTGGTCCACTGGTAGATACTCTCACATTTAGCACGCTCTATATTTCCAATATCTTTCATCGTAGCCTAAAACTTACCATCGGGATCTCTATTATCTTGTTTCCGAAAGGTAAGGGTTTTATGAACATATCATCTGGCTAACCAACATTATTGAGCTGGACTACGAAGGCCTCAATTCACACATCTTCCAGTCTTAATCTTTCGAGTTGACATCGGATACGAAGTATACGGGTGGAACCACAAGTGGTGTAGCGCAAGTCATCTGTGGTTACATCTATGCGCAGGTGTTCTGTGGCTTTGGCAAGCTAATCAGGAAACGGGTGCAACCAGTCGAGAAAGATTCCGTAATCTGTTAGGTATCCTACCAATACATGGCTGAAACTCATACCCTAGTGGTTTCGGCACCAGATTTTCGATGGAAACACTTCCGTCCGTTTCAACTGTTTCCATCTAAGCCACTCTGGCCGTCAGATAGTGCGTGTATATAGTGCGCATGTGCGCCAGTGCTCTCCATTCATTTTGGTAAGTTACCTTCCATGAGTTGATGTCCTACAGATGCATAGACACAGGGAAATTGTGAAAGATTGATGTGTTTTGTGACATCGAAAACATTGTGTCCACACCTCCAGCGATTGCTGTATTACTGGCCAGAGAGATGTTGTGTTATTCTACGCTCTGTATGTTATGCCGTAGTATGACTATCATTGTTGTGATCTCTGGCAACCTGTCGCGATTTTCCCTGTCCTGGCTTAACTGCTTCTGTTGTGAGAGCGTCATCCAGCACATTTGGCCTCTGATATCTCATCTACAGTCTAGCGACTAAGTCGGTCAGTTGGTCAACGCTTTGAAGTGGGCGCACGTGAATATCCTTAAAGTACGAGCTCCGAACAAGATAATTCAAACTTTACTGTTCGCCTACCGCACTGCGCTATACCCGCGTATCTATAGCGACCTTTCCTCGGCGGAAGTCCTTATTGGCTGAGGGTTGTGGACAACACACTGCTCTGGGTTGAAGTAGCTAGTAGTGATGTGTGGTCGGATTACTCATCGCAGCCCTCTCGAACTGTCTTTACTGTCGGGGACCCAGTGCATATCAAAGATTACGCTCATGGCAACTTCTTTTTTGTTTACAGCCGACCTCTGGCTACTAGGTGAATTTGTGTGATGTCTTCGGTACTATCTGAATATGATGCATGAGCCATCTACGGGCACGACAAGAAAATAAATGACAAACGAGATAGTCTGCAAGACAAAATCTACGATTTTTAATTAGAACCACTGCTGGCTACTTTGGAATTGCGAACAGTGTGATGTGAACAACCTTAGGAACTCCGTTATACAAGGACTTAACGCCACGAAGATGAACCTATCCGAAACTCTAACCTATCTTAACATTTCGGCGGAATACTTGTTTACGGTTGTACGAATGATCATCCAAGTATTTAGATGTTGGGAAAGATCAATTTTCCGAAAGGTTTTGTTGAATATACGGCAAAATTGAAAATTGTATTTCGAAATTTTCATACTGCTTTTCTGGAATAATTTATCCGATAATTAGGCACATGTTTCCCTCTGTTGGAGTCCTTGAGTTAGGTACCAAACGAAACTCGTTTGAGAGTAATCCTTCTCCTTTCATCTGGTTGTACTAATGTCTGAAAATCAGGAAAATAATTATTGGTAAGGAAAGTTGTTCCGGGCATCACGATGAGACTCATTGATTGCAATATAATGTCAGGGCATATTATGGAGTTCCATTTCGCTGACTATGAATTCGCCATGTTAACTTAATGGTACCATTCACTGTTAACGATTGTTCTCTCTCTCTCTCTCTATCTATCTCTGTTGTCCAGCAAGTCTGTCTCGTAGTTAACATTCTCACTGAATGCGTCACTTTGTTACATATCTTTCTTCATTGTTGTTGAGCATCTGTCTCTATGATGCGACGAATTTACTGATGTGTAATCAGTGATTTTAGATGTTTTAGATTAAACATCATTCAGATGAACATTTCGTGTTGGCCCCTTTCGGAAAAAATCAGTGGACTGAGGTTTCGCTCTTGTTCGTGCTGATTAGCAGCACATACGTTTACCGTAATCGGAACCCGATTTGTTGGCAACTTCCTCATGTGACAAACCTGTTGACCACTATGTCACGACCTCACAGCGTGCATTTCCTATTTAAACGTCCTGTAATATTCATGTGTAAGTAATACTCAGGCTGTTCGATCGCCTTGATAGTTAGCACAGCAACTGTCCAGTTAACTTCGATCAGTAACCTTGTGACCTGGTTTCCACAGCCTTGTCGAAGTCGTGTATTTCGTTTGGCTTATACAAACTCCTGTCCGTTGGGACATGGGTGGGCAACTTTCACACTAGTCTGCCACCTCTTTTCGAGAGCGATCGGCTGCAGAGTCAATCGGAATGTAATCAGATTTGAACGATTATCACTTTTTAATGCAAAGTGCAATGTCGTTCGTTTCATGAAGGATGTATTGGCTGATTATTGTAATTTGGATAACCAACAACAACCCCGTTATTCGTGGTGTGGTATATTTGGTTGGTTCTACTCAGTATTTTAGAATGCTCATTTCGTAGCATTTTGCTATCAGTAATCTTGCTTGTAAATCGAAGATACGGCCAAGAGCTGGTAATCGATTTGTGCATTTTCTTTCAAAATGGGACCGTATGTAATCGTTCCATACAATTTAGGTGTGCTAATCAACTGAGCACACCTTGAAAAGTTTAAACGCCGCGTTGGATAGAATTGTTTATGCAATTTCTGCATATTGACCACAACCGTGATCCAGCAAATGAAGCCTTTGAATGGGATCAATTTTGAAAAACCTGGGCTTCGTGTGGGTTAGAGTCAGCGACAGAAACTGCACATCAAAACGGAGTAACGGCTTCATCAACTGTACTACGAAAACGCGCTGAGCACATTTGGACTCAGTTACTCACGCTATCGGGATAGTCGATCTTGTGTATCATTTAGTGAATTTCATGACACGGTGTGACGAGTGGATAACTGAATTCAGATGTGAAATTTCTGACCGTTTAGCGTTGCTTCATAACTGAACTGGTGAAGTGCTTGGTGCGTTTAGGCCTGCTGTTCCTGTCGTTGATTGGAATCCAGTTGGTGGTCATGTTTTCCCATTTATGTTTCTCCTCTCACTTATCCAGCCTGCCAATCTACCTATCATATGTCTATCTGAGTTCTGGCCATCTGTACCCCGCCTCTGATTGTCACCAAAAATATCGCACAGCAAGTCACCGATTCGATGTACATGTCTTCATTTACAATCCCTCTTATTTGTTACTCGCACAGCTCTCTTATCATACACAAACCGGCTTCGCCCACAGTCAAATAATCGATGGCTTCCGACAGACCTTACTCCAATCCAATCCGTCTCGTTCGCACGCAATTCCCTCGTTTTTGGGCACCACTCTGGACACACCGCTGATTCACAATCTGCGTGATGCGGACTCCAGTTGGCTCGAATTTCATAATGGTTGGCGACGGGACAGTCGCGCTCGGATGCTGTTGTTTAAACCGTTGAGCGTGCCGTCGTTGCGCTATGCGTTGGCCGCTTTCCGCTCGGCCGACCATGTGGCAGCCGGTTTTGTGAATACAGAGTCTGCATCTCTTCGAAAACTGGTTATTCGATTCGGAGTGCCAACCGACGAGGTTTGTTCAATCGAGTTTTGTTCTGATATGTGCTACACTGCGTCCTCCATTTGCATCTGATTCTTAGTGTATTAAGATGTCATGTTCGTTTTCTGTTTACCTGATTGAGCCATATACATCCACAACTCATTCTTACTTAGTTTGTGAAGACAGGTTCGCGTTTTGACATAGATTATTATCTATTGGTGTTAATACTGCGGACGGGTGATCGACTAGGGTTCAGAATGTGCTGCTAATGCTTGAGAACCAACGTGATCTGCGCTGTGCTACTCAGTGGTACCTATGAGTAGTATTACACAGATCAGAAATAATGACGCATTTGCTGATATCATTAACAGACCCCAGCATTCGGAAGGTAGGAAACATGTGAAAGAAGTTAGAAGCAAGCCGTCGTTTGGTATGGACGGTTTATATGCAAAAACTATCACTGAACGCTTGACAGCCGGTGCTGCAACGGGGCCAGCCGTGCAAATCGGCGTGCGTGGTTGTGGATGGGCTATTTTTAGCTACCGCGTGACATCTGTTCGATAAACATCATCTCGTATCTCGTTGCTCAGTGTTCGACGGTCGATACCTTCGCAGCGTTTGGTAAGACAACGAGATTAGTAATGTACGCTAGGCTCAGGTGTACCATTGTAAAGGCCAAAGTCAGCTGATCATAAACCTGCTGGATTGTGGTGGCTCTTGTGTTTAGTGCATGCCTTGTTCATGGAGACTGGTGTGGGTCGGAACGAGTGGATAAAGTATGTTGCAAAGGCACTATATTTTTATTCTCTGACAACCGCGGTTGGTCTGTTTGTTAGCTTTGCTTCCGATCCCTTTACGGCTTTTCGATCTGGTTACTTTTGTGCAACCGACTGTTTTAGCTGGCTGTAGTCTTCTCTGTTGTCTTCGGGGTTTGCTAGCACATGTCTGGTTACATTCGTATGCTCCTTGCGTTGATGATTTTGGGGCCTCTTTTATGTGATAATTGATCGAAGTTATTTCTATAGGCATTGCAATACATCCTCTAACATCTTTAATTATAGGCTAAACTAGGTTTCAAACCCAGGAGACGGGCGCGTGCAGCAGTAGGTGACATGCTGGTCACTATCATCACCGTTTGATATAAAGACGCTTACCACCGGCACGAGTTCGTTAATTTGATACAGTTTACTGTAGTGGAGTTCTTACAGCTGTTATCTGTTTTGGGTGTCTAACTCGGCCTGCTTTCCTAGTTTGTAATTTTCTATTTGCCTTGAAACAGGTCTGGCTGATCGAGTTATGATATAAAAAATGTGCTACCCCAGTTATCTCTGAAATCCTAACCTTTGTGTTAACGAAGGAATCTATGAGATTCTGATGCCGTTCATCAGATGGCGCTAGGTTCCGCGGTTTAACATAAACAGCTACAGTTTCATCGTTACCAATGTTCGTTTGTGCACCATTGGGACCAGGACTATTCCAGCTACTGCATGCCACAGAGGTCTTAGGTGATAATCATAACAACAGCGTACTCAACCATCCCACCTGGCGATCGACATACACGTGCACTAATTGCATTTGAGGCCTAAGTGTGGCCGCACGAATTCGTTGCACGTGTGAATGTAAATCCGATGTGACGGTACGAAGTAGTGACAACCAACGATCACCCAGTCCATCTGGTTGTTCCACGCTTGCTTGTCGTGAGTGTAGCAAGAGCATCAGGCATAATGTTCTGTGGGACTGATGTCCTGAGCCCGATTTAGGTACGTGGCACGTGAAAATTGCTGAGGATTGATCATAGATAGTCCCGTATCCTTGGCTGGCTGAATTTTACTTGCTCGAACTCGCTTTTCGGCATAGAGTGACAGTTTACTTGTTGACTACCAGTGATCCTTTGAGCTTGTCGATCTCTCACTGTCTTACGTCACTGATCACAATATTGTGAACACGTTATGTGGTTGTAGAACAAAATGAACAACATGACTGTTTTGGGAAGAGTAATGTCTCTATTTCCGTATATTTACATTGTGTGGCCTCTTTGACGTGAAGATCATTCCACTAACACTGTGTTCTTAATTTTTCTGTCGGCCCGTTGTCGAAATCGCCAATCTTAGTTGACACAATATCTGCAATTCCAAAGGGAATCATTCGATTGAGGTGTTCCAGCCACTGATCTTCAAAGACCAACTCTTTTCATTCAACAAAGTATCAGCACGTACATAGTCTGATTTAGTGCCACCTTGTATTGCCGGACTATCTACGTCACTGTTTACACATTCACTCTAGCATTTATATACGTGTACTTTTCCATCCAACCTCCTAAGATGCTTCGCCAGTCCGTCTTCCACACTCCAAGTGATCATCAAGTATTCTGGTCTTTGTTGGTTAGCATGCTGCGCTCAATGGAATCAGCAACAGCAGATTGTCGTATTTACTCCGGGACGGTGGATATTCAGACAGTGCACGTACGTAAACGTGTGACAAGTCTGAGCGAAGGCAGTGCGGTTCATATAAATAACCAATCCCTGCCAGCTTAATGCCCTCAGAGTTGCTTGAACACGTGTTTATCCAACCATCTGTGCCTTATTACTTATGCGGACATTACCCACTTGATTACAGTTGCAAAGGAATTGGTTGTTACGTTCGTATGATTGTTCCTCCCTATAACCATTTATCCGGCGCTCCACGGGAGTATTGGGACTAACGGGCGTTGTGGATTTTACGGTTCCCTCAGTCCTCTCCAAGCCCCACACAGCTTCTGGATCTGTCCTGTGTGAACTTCTAGTTAACGGACGAGCTTCCCTGACTCTTGTGTTCTTGCAGTCTATCTACTTTTGTTTACTATCCGTAATATGGGACTTGTCTAGCTAGCCTCTTGGATAGTGCTAAAGCTGACAACCAATATTCGTCCTTTGACCGCTTTGATTGGGCCCTTTGACTAGTTGCTTTTGATCTTGATCTTGGGCGTGCTTGTCAAGTCGTTCTGTGTTCAGCCTATGTTGAAACTTGGTGACTTATTTGGTTTGCTGTCTTTCAGCTACTTGCATGCTTTCGCGACGGTTGGTAGGCATCAATCTGTTGTTTGCTCCAAACTTGTTATTACAACCAATTAACCTCAGACAGAACGCTATGGAGGTTTGCATCCGTTTTTTGGTAAACTATTACCGGGATTTGAGTAGCGAAATCAGAAGACCGGTTTTGCAAGATGGTAGTACCATTTCGTATGTTCTCGTCAGTTGCTACACATAACAGCGGTGAAAATCAAAAATATTTAAGCGAATTAAGTTCATATATCAATTCAATGCATACACTAGTCTGTCATTGGTCAAAACCATGGCAGACGGAGGTTCAAGGTCAACAGCTTTTGCACACAGAGGACTGACTTGTTACGCAGGACAAGTTTAATTCTTTTAACGGTTTTCTATTTTCACCGCTGTTATGTGTAGCAACTGACGAGAACATACGAAATGGTACTACCATCTTGCAAAACCGGTCTTCTGATTTCGTTATTCAAATTCGTAACTGGAGGAAGGATGTTTTATATTACTGGTACAGTTGTGTATATTGTCTGCTTTATCTTATTGATACTCTCGGTTTTGAAGTGTTTGGATGTGACCCAGCTGGTCGAAATGGTTTTGTTTACAACCAGTTTATGCTTATGGTGACGCAATGGGGCTGATTTCTCGCGACATTCCTGTTCCCCAGTGCTCACTCCTAAGTCTCATTTTTCAACCGATCTCATTTTGCTGTTTGCAATGGTCATGTTGGTAGAGTGGAACTGATGGGATTCATCAAGTGGTCAACTGCGTTTCGTGTCTACTGGGTCCCGGTTTGAGACAAGTGTATTCACTTTATGACGGACCCACATGATTACTATACAGATAAGAAGGTCCTCTTTTTATACATCAATTCATGTTTTCGTTTTTCGTATTGTTTTTGATTTGACTACGCCCTACCATTGCTTGTCGAAAGACGATCGATGGGTTTCAGCTTTTGCAATGGAATAAGTTTGTTGTCAAGTGACACACTGGACTGGTTATTATCAGACAGAAATCTCGCGTTGTCAGGACATTACATGCATCTGGACTGGTTCCATCCTGTGCAATAGAAAAGGGAGTTTGAAAAGAATACTTTTTAACAGTACACGAGAAACTATTTTGCAACTGGAACTAGGCAAGCAATCGTGCATCTCATACAGTTTATTAGACAAGATACGGGTCCCGTTATACAGACCTTGTTTTAACTGTTACGGAGGATATTCATTTGGACAAGCTTTATGCCTCCGTAAACTGTTATTCTAATCCATCGTCCTGTTGTGCACAAGAGGTTGACGGCAGCTTAGCTTCGGTTGGAAATCTACTCAATCGAAGACACATTACAGCTTACTGTGTATCGTTGGACAATATGAAGTAACCAGTCATACTCGTTTTCTTCGTTTGCATTAAGGAACTTCAAACGTAGTGGCATTGACTCAGTTGTTTCAACTTGTGTGGACGACGGAGACCATCCCTCCGTGCTGGGGTCACTCGATAATAGTTCCCATATTTAAGAAAGGAGCCCGGGGCTCTTGCGAAAACCATAGAGGGATTAGTTTGACCCCAGTCATTTCAAGGGTTCTAGCATCAATTATACTTCGTCGACTCACTGCAGTTCGGGAAGTAAACATTAGGGAAGAACAGGCAGGGTTTCGCCCTGGGCGGGGTTGTATAGATCACATTTTTACCCTTCGTCAAATTCTGGAGCAGCGTCATGTGTACCGCCGGCCAACAATCGCCATATTCCTCGACTATAAAGGTGCGTTTGATTCGGTGGACCGATCTACACTTTTAGAGTCGCTTAAACGTAGGGGTGTACCGACTAAGTATGTGAACATACTGTCGGCGCTTTATTCCCATACTTCAGCTCAGGTTAGGGTTTACGGTGAACTGTCTGACAGTTTCAGCACCAGGAGCGGCGTACGTCAAGGCTGTCCCCTTTCGCCATTTTTGTTCAATTTCGTCATAGACGAAATAATGGAGGACTGTCTGCGGCACTCAAATGATGCCGGCGTGGACCTCCTACCTGGTGAAAGACTGACTGATCTTGATTATGCTGACGATAAGGTGTTGCTGTTTGACAACTTTCAAGCGGCACAAACAACACTGGACGCTATTTCGCGTTCTGCTAAGTACTTCGGAATGCGCTTTGCAGCCTCAAAATGCAAAGTGCTTCTGCAAGATTGCTGTGATTACGTAGATTTAATGTTAGATAATGAAGCCATGGAGGTTGTTGACCGGTTTGTATACCTGGGAAGCTGCATCAGCGGTGGCGTCGGAGGTGTAGGGAATGAAATAGAAGCGCGTATTTCCAAGGCTAGGGCGGTGTTCGCTAATCTGAGACACCTATGGCGACAGAGAGGTATTTCTCTGAAGCTTAAGGGTCGCGTATATCAGACAACAGTGAGGCAGCGAAACCTGGCCGCTCAGGGTAGAGGACGTGAACCGTCTTCAGGTATTTGACCACCGATGTCTGCGTTCGATCGCTCATATCGGGTGGCACCAGCGAGTAAGCAACGAGGAGGTTAGGAAGCGGGTGTTTGGCACTGATTGTCAAACGAGTTCTTTTGTTCAGTCACTACATTTGCACAGACTTAGATGGTTGGGTCATGTACTAAGGATGCCAGCTAGTCGTTTGCCACACCGAGCACTGTTTGCCGACGCTGCGGCCGACTGGCGCAAGGTGGAGGTGGACAGATGATGACCTGGCGTAGACAAATGAAATCGTTCACGAAGGGGTTGGTCACTGTAGGTCGGGTTCGTCTCCCGGGCTGGGGCCCTCGCGACTCAGAGTCGGTGGCTTGAGACGTTAGGTGAGATGGCGGCTAATCGAGCTCAGTGGCGTGAATGTTGTCGTTGTTTGTCCGAGTTGTCTGTGAAGTGAGTGCACTTAATGACGTGGGGCAGTGAAAGCCGTAAGGAAGCTGTCTTGCTGATGACGCCTTACTTTCACTTACAGCTCGGTTGTTTGTTTGCAAGGTGTAGGCACCTTGATGTTGTATGTTTGAATATAGACTTAGGTGTTCTTAGTAGTTGGGTCCAATTCATCTCTCCCTCTTTTTTCCTTTTTTTATAGGGTTGTTTTTTTCGTGGTTGTGTGGCAGTTAAGCGTCGGTGTGAACCACTGATGTATAACTGTCTATGGTGATGATGATGTTGATAGTGAGCCTTGCTTGAACTCAGGGCTAAATGGATTTGCAGTGATGACGATATTCATAGCATTGTATAACTTCCGAAGAAGGTTCAACTGGTAAATGCCTATCTGATGTTGTGTTGACATACATGTTGATAGGACTGACTGGAATTGATCACACTGGAGGGCGGAGTACCTTCCTGATAGGCTGTTGTACTTGATATCACAGTCAACACTTGCAACATGGCTTTTGTTCAGGATTCAGATGTACTCGTTTACGAAACACCTCATTGAGGCAGGTCATTGGTAGTCCCATTCATGTTGTTAGGCTGTGGAATCCAGAAACTGGACGTTCGCTGAACTATGTGTTATCGATCATGTCTGGACAAACAAGGTGTGCTGGCACGAACAGTATGGTCGTCATGGGACTGACGTCGTTTTTTCGCCCGTGTACTGCGTTAACTTGCTGCTCTTGTTGCCATGCGTTCACTGCGTGCGATCGATAAAACTAGACCAGACGTTAACATCTAATTTTTTTCTTTTATTGTTTTATCGTTTTTATTTGTTGGCTATTGTTCTGTGTAGGAAAGTCTACTCATTTTTCATGAGGACCCGAACCGACCGGTACATCAGATTTCCGCGCCCAAGTTATCTCCCGCTGAATTGGATGCAGCTGTGATGGCCTACAGTCAGCTTACCATTCCACGCATATATAATGCCGCCCGTCTACTCGACTTGTGCCCAGCCGATGGTGTCGAGCCAGTCAGTCAGTACGCATCTGCCTCGGAATCGCGATTGAACCATCCTCAGTCGAGCTCAGGACATCAGTCCCACAGAACATTATGCCTGATGCTCTTGCTACACTCACGACAAGCAAGCGTGGAACAACCAGATGGACTGGGTGATCGTTGGTTGTCACTACTTCGTACCGTCACATCGGATTTACATTCACACGTGCAACGAATTCGTGCGGCCACACTTAGGCCTCAAATGCAATTAGTGCACGTGTATGTCGATCGCCAGGTGGGATGGTTGAGTAGGCTTTCGTCCAATATTGGAAGCTCGTCGGTTTCAGATTTGAACTCATTCAGGTTTGTTGCAATATAACACATGAATTTGTTTTGGTATTGGTATGTTCGCCGAGCTTGGCATTTAGGTTGCAAACGTTTCATCACCAAACGAGGTGACATCATCAGTGCGTAAGTGTTTCAGCGTATAGTTTTTGAGCGTGGAGGTTGGTGAAGTTCGATGGATGCCTGCTCTTATATAGCAGAGTGAGTTGACCTTCTGACCTGAGTTCTGGTTGGTCGCTTTTGTTGTTCATGACCTTTGACCTGATTCACCATTGGTTGATTCTTGATGCATTTGAACTTTGACCCGATGTCCGATTGGTTATTTCCTGCAGTTCCTTGAGTCTTTAATCTGAGAGAATGTTTCGACGCAGGCCTGAATCTGCCGTTCCGTGTTGTGTTACTTGTCGAGACACACTCATCTATTGAACTGTTGACGGCCAAAGGTTTCACTCTGGTTATTGTCAGCACATCATTTCCCTCCCTCCCTATGTAATCACGTACCCGTCACACTAATAAAGAACATATATTGCGATCTGTATTACGTGTTATACATAGTTAACACACAAAACTACATGGACTGGCAATCGTGCCACGATATGAGAACAAAAAATGTAACGTGTAAGTTGAAGAAGGAAAATGTGTAGAGGGATGGAGAAGAAAAACGTTACAACGATGCATACGGAGAACTCGCAACACGAGCGCCATTGACTTCTCTTCTTCGCCATATCAGACAGCGTGCTCAAACCAAAGATGTTCCGTGTTCTTCGGGCCCTTGCCAAAAAGCCTGGAGTGCCCTACTGAGACAAGATTCAAAGTGACCGCCTTCATACTCTGAACCCGAATCACCACCAGGCTATCGCTTCCAGCATAACCCACCACTCGCAAACAAGGCACGATGTAGCAGGCGGTGAGTTGACATTCGTAAGATATGACCAAATCAACGAAGCTTGTGAGATGAGATCATATGCTCAAGGGTCGACAGAGTTTATCCGTCTCGAAGACACGTCGGTGAACTTCGTCACTGCTGACACGGTGTTCCCACCACACGCCGCTAATGCTTCGGAGACATCCGATGGTCGAAAACGGATACTCTGTGAACATCTTCCGCGCGAATGGATCACGTTTTAGCTCTTACGCTGGCATTATACATTCGATCGTCCTCAGGAAAACTGAAATCACATCGACACCACAGATTGTTTAAGTTGGCAAACGCCATCCGAGCCTTCGCTATGCAATTTGTGATCTCGACAAATGTTCCATCAGCTCTGCTGATACAACTTTCGTGGTATATAAACTTCTCAACTACTTCCCACTGCTCATCATCAAGAGTGAGAGCAGGCGCAGATTCATTTCAAGTGGGGTGCGACAAAGTTATCCAGCCTCTCCCTTTCTTATTCACCCTTGTAGTAGACGAGATCCTAGTGTGTGCCCTGACGAACTGCGCATATATTGTGGTGTGAAATTGTCCCCGGGCAGTCGACTTCGAGACACGCAATATGCGGACGACATCGCCCTAATCTGTATAGGCATACGAGGAGACCAGAACATCTTGGGCAGATTGGATGCTTCGATTTGTTAATTTGATATGATCTTTGCACCTAACAAGTGAAAGGTACGACTGCAATATTGGCAGGAAACTGCGCCTGCTCTCACTCTTGATGATGAGCAGTGGGAAGTAGTTGAGAAGTTTATATACCACGAAAGTTGTATCAGCAGAGCTGATGGAACATTTGTCGAGATCACAAATTGCATAGCGAAGGCTCG
>LOND01005009.1:0-10978 GCA_014220965.1 Paragonimus kellicotti
TTTGTTGGATCTCGAAAGCACCAAGACAGGCGTAAGTCAAAGCTGTTCATTCTCACAATTTTCGATTAACGGCCATAGGCGATACACCAAAAGACTGTCAACTGTACTCACAAGTTGTAGGCGTAGTCCTCCTACCAAGTGAAAGACCGTTTGATGACAATAAACTGTTGCTGTCTAACGATTCTCAAATGACACAGAAAGTGTTTGATGCTATTCCATATTCTGCCCCAAAGTGAAAATTGTTTCTGCAAGACTGGCATCATTTCTTAAATTTGCTTTCGGCTAATGAAATTATGAAGGTGTTGGGAAGTTGTATCAACGGTGTTGGTGGGTGCAAGGAATGAAACAGTAACACTCATCTCCAAGAAGAAGAAGCAGCCAAGAGTCTAGGACACCCCCTAACGAAAGAAACGCACCTCTTTAAAGTCGAGGCTAGCGTACATAATTTGACTCTGAGCGGCGCATCATCTTCATTCTGCGAAGCGTGACTGCTCAGAATAGAAGGCCTCGTCATGGAGTATTCAATGAGCGATATCTACGTTTGATTGCTGTCATCGGCTGTCACCCATAGTTAAACCACGAAGAGACTGGGGAGCGGGTATTTGGTAATGGTTGTTGAACGTGTTCCTTCATTCAACATTTAGGTACGTACAGATTTTGATGATTAGGCCATGCGCTAAAGGTGCCATCTAATCTTGTGCCATGTCGCGCACTTTCCGTTGACTCCGTGGCGGAGTGACATAAGGTGCGAAGTAGACAAACTGATGAGGATTTAAGGTAGAGCACTGAAGTCATTTACCAAAGGGTTGGTCACTGTTGGTTGGATTCGTCTCACGGGTGGGATTCTTGTGACTCATAATCGGTGGTTGGAGGCTTTAGGTAAAATAACGGTTATTCTGTTTGAGTAGTGTGAATATTGCCGTTGTTTGACCCAGTTGTGTGTGAAATAAGCACATTTAGTGATTAAGTCAAAATGGACACCGTGCTAGAATAAATTGAGAATTAACGCGTCGCTAAGACAAGAACTTCGGTAACCTCTCTACAGGTCAAACTAAGTCAATTTCATAAGTTCTCATTTCTTTTTTTCCACTGACCAAAGTTCAAGCTCTGTGCAGAATAAATTTGCACATCTCTGATAAACGCTCACTAAAACAACGCAACGCTACGTTATTCTCTGCCGTCGGCTAAGAGTCGAGTGCGAAGACTTAGGTTTTAATGAATAATATTAAGGTACTGGACTTCGGATTTAAACAATAAGGTAGCATCTTCAGTATTCTCCCTAGCTGTTGCGCTCTTACCAGTAGTCTTGGTGGTGCATTTACAAACCGGCATATAACCACCACATCCCCAGAAGGATATAACAGAGAATTTTATGAACAATTAATCTCAGTCATCATTAGTGAAGTAATAGACTGTCATTTCGGCTTTGTTGGATCTCGAAAGTATGGTGCACGCGCAGGAATCGAACGCACGGACAGTGACCAAGATTCAAAATGGTGGTTTAAACTTTAATTCGCTAGATCGGAAAATAATACTTACTGTGGCTGCAGGAAGGTGGGTTATTTATGAGTTGTGTTATTCGTCTGAATGTGCCCGAGAGGGACTGAACATCCATGAGTTCAAAACAAAATGTGAGCAATCGGTGATTTGTTTCATTAGTACCGTATCGCTCCTGAAAAGCTTCCTCAGACCAGAAGAATCAATTATAAATTTCATGATAGTTAAGGCAGACTAGAGGTAAGCAATTAAATGAAGCAGAATACAACAGGTCATCGACAGTCGTTAATTTTGATATTGTATCACTATTTAACAATGCACCCCAGGCAATAGCATCAGAAACAACCGGAAAATTGTTATTATGCAACACTACCTTGAAAAAAGAAAAAACTTACCCACTGACCAGATAATAGGTGTGTTAATAGGTATGTTTAACTATGAACTACTTTTTTGTAGTTCAAAAGCGTATGTTCAAAAGCAGAGGTTGGTCGTGAGATTTCCAATATCCTCTGGTTTAGTAAACACTTGTGATGTGACCCAAAACGCGGATGGCACAAGGGTTGTTTATTCAGAAAGCAACACGTGGGTTATGCGTTTCAACAAGACAACAAACGAAAACACTCATCTGCATACGGTACTGGGCCCAGACCGTCACGGCTGCCACAGACGTCAACGCTTAGTTCCTTTACGTTCCCTTACGTACCAAGAACCATTTCATGCGATGCTGCACTCCAATGTTTCTTGTATTTTTCCTGCGGCTACTTCGATGTCAAAATATATGCTCTGGTTCCACTACTGAATAGCAGTGGTGTGAGTAGTATAGCATGATCGCTCTTTCTCACTACACAACTAAGCGCTTCTATCATGTTCCGATAACCAGTTACACTCAGTGAACTTGAAGCCTCTTCAGCTGACCCGTTCGGACACCCAGACTATCACTCACGTTCTGGAAGCATGTCAAAAGAATCGCAAGCAAGCGTCAGACCACACCTATGTCTCTTTAGTTGGTTTGTTAAGGAATTGACTACACATTAAACACCGTCGAGCGAATGCGGCACCGAAGAGTATGACGCCATTCTCGAGAGCTTTCTGCTAGTGAACTCAGTCTCTCCGAACACACTTTCGAGGTATTTGTGGTAGGACACATTGTCCCGGATTATGACTGAGTTCCATCCTTCATGGTCCTCGAAACTTTCTAATGTCGCTCGCAGCAAGGCTTGGCAATTTAATTTAGTACAGGAGCCACGTTAGACGGAATACTTCAGGAACCGTCGTTCTGCTTTGACACCGGTTGTGTGAACGTTATTTTCGTGGCTCCTAGCAACGATAGCACGCGGCTTCTGCCTACGCGCTAATCTTCCTCGGGTAAGGTTGTAGAACAGATTGTAAATCACCAAGTGTGTACAATGGTCAATTGCCGTAGCACGTCTTTCCTTTAGTCGATCCGGATTAAAAAAAGTCTTCCTGAGACCGTTTGTGTCTGTACATGTTGGACAAACAGTCTACTGTACCACAAAATGAAACAGGGATTCCTGCTGAATTATTTCCACAGTGGGGGTCACAACCCATAAGCAAGCTTAAGCATATGATCATTGTGGGATACGTTTATACAACTCCATGACGAACTCATGTACAGGCAGTAGCGAAGTCGTGAGATAACGTCGGTCTATTTGCGTACTGATGGAAAGCGTCTAAGGTAAAAATATTGCACACCTTCTGTGAGACTCGTGTTGATTCACCAACTGACCTCTGGGGGAATAGAAAGACAGAAACTTTGATAGCTACCATATTGGCTGAGAATCGGTACCTTCAGTTAAGTAACAACGGGTAATAGGTTTTAGGTGCCAGATTGAACGGCTCACTCGGTGTGTGCGCGTAGTAGTGGTTTTCAATTGCTCTAGCGCACAGTTGTGTGGGCACTGTTGATGCGGGCGTGACAAAAATGTCAACCCCACGGTGAAAGATGACTGATCGAGGTATGCCAGCTGGTAGATTGCTCGATGAACTAAGTGTCAGTTTGTTGACAATGGGCGCAGTCAGTTATTAATGTTTTACACCGATGAATGTACTGTAGAGTGAAGGGAGGATATCTGGGGCCAGAATCCATAAGGATTCATAAGATATTCACAGACTACAGCAAGCGGAAAAAGCTTTTGTGCATATCAGTCTGTGCCGGATGGCCTAGAAGATTAGGCGAGATCGACAGATTTCTGAGGACCAAAAACAGAAACATTGCAAATGAACGCGAGTAAAAATCCAGCCACTGTCTATCAAGCATACGACGATCGCACTGCAACATTCAACAAACAGCAGCTGGTTAGCAGCGACAGTGAGAGGTCAGGAGTATCTTCATTCTTCTACAATTATTTCGATGATCAAGCTATCGGTTTTGGTGTGCTGAGTATGTGAGCCAAGTCTACTCTTGAATTCAACTATCGAGAACTCATTTACGAAAGACTCTGTTAGCTTGTTTCAGATTGGGCTCAGCCCCAGACACTAAACGAATGTTCTCCGCAAGTCAGACGGTACATTTGAGGTTGTAGCCTGGGAGAGTTATCCTTGAGATGGTTATTTTGTTAGACACAAGTATATTTGTTATTTTGATTTTGAAAGTCATATGGGTACTTGTGTACTCAAATCAAACCTCCTTACATAAGTAGCCTAAGTATACGCACTCATTGAGAGACAGTCATAGAACAGAACAATATAGGGAGTTATGCAGGAAAAGCTGAAACTAACTACAACTGGTAAGCTTTATACTCCAACAGATACCTTATATGAAATATTGTTATGTATCAAACGGTCACATCGAACTCTGTTGTTTTGAGGCTTGACAATAGAGGTTGATTAAAATGTAGGCACTTTGAAAAAACTGACAACATGTCAATTGTGAAGTTAATCGAAATATGCCGTTTTTTTCCTCTTTTGTATACCGATGTTGAGTTGGTCCACATTCAGTGAAAAGTGGGAGAACGAATGAGAGTGTCATACAAGATCAAATGAGAAATCGCGGTTTGATGAACAATTGACATTCGTCAAACAGACAGTTGACACGAAAAGACAAACGAATCCGAATTTTGTTATTATGGTTGTGTGCGTGAATGCGTAACACTTTCGTAATAGCTTACGGTTACAGGGTTGTGCAAGAGAAAGACAAAAGAACTGTGATATCTTGGGACGGAATTCGCTTTCAATTAGGACAGTAATAACGTCAGCATGCGTTAGGCTGGCAACATGGCTCATAGAACCCTCTTCAGAACTTGACCATTAGAGGAAACAAAGGCTGGGATAACATACAACTGATGGTCAGTCCGATTCTCTTAGAAAATATGTGTGAAACTGTTGTAAGCCCTCGAAAGACTACGTTAGTTCATCCACGACATAGTAATGCGCTCGTCAGAAATCGGATTCTCCTCCTCGTAATAATTAATACTGAAAATCTTGGCCCCGAAAATAATGCGACTGTCCCCGTAATTGCTCCCAATACACACCAAAAGACGGGTGCAAAAAGCAGCTTTGTTCCGCCACAACAACGTGTGCAACATGTTCAGTAGCTTGGTGCACTTTGGACCAGCAACCGATGGAACGCTGCCTTGCGAATGGTTCGGCACCCCATTCGGGGCAACGGAAATACCAAGTGGGACCTGCGTCGTTTCCGGTGATCGCAGGAGGTGGTTGGAAAAAATGTGCCCCGGTCTGCGGTCCGACACCTGATAGCTTCAAACCGTGTAAGGCTCTGAGGGCTGTTTTATCATCACATCATTCACTTCTGCCAGAAACGAAGTGGATGGATGATGTACATCGAGTGGTTGGTGTCTATCTTGGTTAGTTTTTTTGGTTCGTCATAAGTTACCGGTTAACACTTTTATAACTAGTTAATCATTGTCAGTATCCACAATGTCATGTTCAGAGGATGAACAAAAAATGGAATGTCCATATGAATTAAAATGTTTAAAATCCAAGCGAATAGAATGTACAAACGAACCTACTGTGTGCAATATGCGTTCGATAAAGTTCACAAGTGATTCGATGTGTTACAGAACAAACGAATGAACGGTCACGTCGGGCTCACCAGTGTTACGTAGTGCAGTGGTGTGGGCTATAGATAAATAACTACGGCCTAACACTAACTACATATAACAAAAGAAGGGTACACAGTTGAGTATTAAGGTGTATAATACGAATAGGCATAAACAGGAAAATGATTAGAAAATAGACAAGCCAGGAGACTCACGTACAATACAAAATAATGTCCAGGTTGATAACAGTGTGGATAACAATATCCAGGTGTATGCTGTGTCGGCAGTGTTGCAGGGACAGGATCACGTGGATGCGATGTGGAGCTGTACAGTTGTGGTGTAGCTCACGTCCTCGTGTCCGTTGGCTTTGCGCGTTGCTGACTTGTTCACCGTCCGAGACTTGGCGTCAGAACCTGTGTTGTGTATCTGCATCTTTAGTCGCGTGCGTGCGTCACATGCCTGTAAGTTAACGCGTGGAGTTGGATCAGTCGATGCGCGCGTGTGTGCGTGCATGTGGCCTTGCCCCTCGCAGTGTTGAGGAAAAGGGGTCACTGTCTGTCGGGTGAGTGAAAGTGAATATGCCTAGCGGAGTGGACAGGGTCTGCCGAATCACGCGCTGGCCTGTGTGGTGGAGTGCAGCCAATCGTGTACGCCATATCTGCATTGACCAATCAGGTTGTTTGACATTGACCTATATAACCAGTGTCCATAACAGACTAGATGAGACTTTGTGTGGTGTACTGGAGGGGAGCTAGTTTGTTCCAAATCGCACTGTTTTGTCAGCACGCCAACCAGCAGATTCCAGTGCCACTCACACGGGGCAGTTCGCTCCCCTGAATCACACCCAAAGCCGGGACGGATTTACAAAAGTGTCCCGCCAACCCGGGAAACTAGTTGCCCAGGCTTGGAGACCGCGGTCGACCGACTGCTCCGGGTGTTTTCGCCATGCCTTCGGCTGTCACGGCAGTCATCGAACTGTCACATGGATGGCTGCCGCTCGTACACTCCAGTACATGCTTGCCCGACTTAACCGATCTTTCGGATGACGACAGTCAGTGCCTATTTCACAGTCGGAAGACTGGCTTGTCAGGGATGTTGTCCGTGTGCGTCCTGTCTCGTACGGACACACCCACGCGCACAGTGCTCGAGTTAACCTATGCCTTTGTCAGCCTAGCAATTGGGTGCAGGCGAGCTAGTTTTGCATACATCTTGGACCCGGCATATCCTTGATCTCTTACTCCGTAAGACCTTTGACCGTTGCAAATTTGAGCCATTCGTAGAGTAATAACAAATCTACTTAACATACACGAAACGTATAACTACCATAAAGTAACAAAATTCGTATTGCGTTTTCAGGAAGGGGCAAAAGTTCTTTTGTAGCTTACTGAGTGTTTACTGTACTCTGAAATATACATGGGAACAACGTTGTTTGGGATTTTTTTAAAATAGGCAGATAGTGCATCGAGAGTTGGACGAGGGGTTTGGTCAACAGACTGTCCTTAGGCTGCAAAAAGAGTGCGCATTGACAGATTGCGAGAAAACCGTTTTCAAAGACTATTAACATTGTGAACAAACGATCAATAGGTCTGTAGCTTGGCTTATCTGTTTTATCACAGATTAGGTAATATCTCGTTGTTAATGCTATCAGGCATATTGCAACGGTCAACGAAACTTACGCAGACAGCGTTAGAGCTTTTGTCAACCGGTGACAGAATGGAAGCGAGGCTATCGAGAGCGAACAATGAACCACGATAAACCAGTTGATTTGATTAGGTGCTGTTTACATCAATCACATCAGTGAGATTAACAATTATTTAGCACTAATGAATACACCGGGAAAAAACAGCTGAGGTCCTAAACCTACGTTATCATGCGTGATGCCTTATCGAGGGCTATTTAGCGCGGGGTGTTTAGAATGATCCTGGACCCGGGGACCCCACCACGATTAACAGCGGTGCACTATTGATTGAATTTAAGGCTTAAATAGCAATCCTAAACAATTTAGTGTCAAACATACGCCCATGATCATTCGTCAAAGACATTTAACACACCATTCAAATAAAAGATCTAGGTTCAACTGGTAGTTTTCTTCACCACCTTGCATATATAGCTTCTTAATGAAACGCTGTATTTTAACGGTTTACAAAGATGACGAAAATTCGGCACATTTTATTGAGCACCCTCTCCGTACTATATATTTTGCATTGTCTTTCTTTCTGCAGCCGCTGAAAATGGTCATGTGGATATTGCTGCGTACCTTTTGCTTCATTCAGCCAACATCCTGGCAGCGGACAACGAACAGAACACGGCTTTACATTTGGCGGCAAAGGCTGGTATTACCCATAGAATATGTCTGCTTTAGGTCATGCCTTTTATCTGTTGAGCTCTACATACCTATATATACTTCTAATATAACACATCCTTACAGTTAATTGTATTATATGTTAGTTCGCAGTAGTCGTGCTTTGGCTTGTTGAGCTCGTCAATAAAAGCGAATCTGAAAGTAAGGAGAAAATAACCATTGAGATACCACTTCAGATTTAGCATATTAAAAGTAAAGTCTAGAAAAGCTAGTATTCTCCATATGTGTGATTTTTTTATATGACATATACATGCTTTATCTCGTTGACCAGATGATGTAACTGGACCGAGACTTATGGTGAACTGTGTCGTAGTACTGTAAGTGATCCGATACTGACTTCAAGTGTAGTTGTTTTTACTGGGACTTTTTATGCTTATTCAGTTTACTGTAAGTTACAGAAACAGTGAAAATGCACTCGTCCTAACACCATCAATACTACTACAGACACGTTTGTAAGCAACTGTTAAATCCGTTTTCCTACGATTCTGTTCCCTCGTTTTACACAATAATCCAGGGAACTGTGGTTGGAGTTATTTAGTAGAGGCTAAGATGCTTTGGGGTGAAGGTTCTAACACCTTTCTCAAACTTTGACAGATTAAATAAACGGATTAACTTACTCTGACCTGTTATATTGCGTTCGTCGCGCATTAGCGGTCTTGCTGCTATCTGGTCCAACTGGCTAACCGGGCCAGTCCAGTCACATACGTTCAGCTCATCAGCAAACGTTAACTTAAAATTGTGCTCGTCGCCACAGGTGAATAACGGCTGATTTAGTATTTTCTTGATCGATAGACGACGCTAGCTTGTGCGAAAAATATGTATGCGCGGCGAAGACGCGTGAACCCGTACTGTAAAGCACTGGTGACCGTTTTTACGAACGTCTAATTCCCTTCAAGAAGCTAGGCAGAACAAACGTACAGTGTATTAGCACGCTTGACAGCAAGTTATAATGAAAGCCACCTAATGTCTTGATAATCGTGATCACACACACAAATGTGCGTTTATCCGCAAGAACTCGTCGCGACGTCAAGCCGAATATGTTAACTGGAGTTTCGGCACGAATTGTTTAAGAGAACACCAAAAGCTAACATTACATTTCCACTGCATTAAACTCTGCTTAATTCTGGAATTCACTGTCATTAACTTCACTAATTGCCGATCTTCTAGTTGACTGGTAAACCTACTTAAGTGCCTCCAATTTTTCAGTCAGCATTATCTGCACGCAGGTAGCGCGATATTAACCGTTTTCAATATATGGTGTATTGAAGCTTCGAAACGTAAGCGATCTAGGATTTTGACTAACCCACCAAAAAATGACGGTAGTTTTCAACGGACATTTTGTCTGCATATGTATCTTACGTTTGAAACACTTATCATTGAGTTAAAAGTAGCCAAGATAGTGAGCGCTCGACCTTAGGGCAACCAGTGTTCTATGTGATAGATCCTTTTTCGATGCAAGCAGAATTTAGTTTTCCCATGAGTAGAGTGCATGGTCTCAGTATAGACGGACAATGAAATAGTTAACTAGAACAAAAGGATTTAATAACTCTACTGCCTTTCATGGTCTGATAAGTGAAATGTGTTTTGCCGACAGATTCGTTAAAAGCTGCAGAAAGCGCAAATGAAAGGGGGGTCATCCATATCTTTCTCTATAAACATAATTAAAAGCAGCACTGAGAACCACAGCAGTATTTGTGAAACAAAAAGTTTCTAACCACTTTGAAAAGATCTGTCGGATAATATGTTTCAACTGGAAGTAAGGTGTTTATGTTGGTCTCTTTGGAGACATTACAGCGTATCATAATGACATCTTGTAACAATTTCAAATTTCTGTGAACTACTGGTGTGAGTCGTTTTCCGTATTAGTACACCGTAAAGTTAGTTACAATACAGGTTGTGTCCCAAAAAATTAGTAATTCTGTCGGCCATTTCGTTCTGCTGAGCAACTTGCAAGAATTGCTGGTAAGTGTTATGGGATTTTGGTTAATATAACCCGTAGGTCACCTACAACTGACTGCAGCCTTCACTCTCCCGATAAAACTCTCAACCAGCACTTCCCGAAAAAAGCACTATACCCGAGCTTGACTCTTGTAAGAACTCGTCAGCTGTGTACGTCGTTGTGACAACCAGGAGTTGAGCTCCGGCCACACCTTCGTGAAGCAACCGTGTCAGCCGTTGTGCCATTAATATCAACCTTTGACAAGACCAAGTTAGGGTTCGCAAACTATCAGTCCCATTCTCTGAATAGCTAACTTGCTTTGCAATTTTTTCGTGCAATGTAATTCATTTTGGCTCGATGTACATTTGATCGTTTTCCCTTTTTATATGCTTTCTAACAGAACATCCGTACAGCGTTCAAATCACTATGAAAACAAGTTCAGTACATATATGTTTTGATAAGTGACACAAGCGTGTTGTGTGTAAATGGTGAGAGCTTCAGCGCAGCAGCGCTCCGCATGGGAAGGCAGACCCTTGTGAATCACTCGAGCTTGATCGAAACTTACGTTGTGATTCTCTGACAGTGCATGTAGTGCGATGGCCGAATCCCTCTCTAGCTTCTGAAGTTGGTATGCGTCTTTAGGAGGAAACCTCGTGTGCCTCTTGTGTTCGGCAACACGTACTTTCAGTTGTCTGCTTGTCTCTCCGATGTAGCTGGCATTGCAATCACCGCATTTGATTTCGTAAACACAGTCTGTCTGATCGCCCATAGAAACTGGATCTTTAGGATGCATCACCAGTCTTTCTAAGGTATTATCTAACCGAAATACGGTCCGGATATCGTACTCAGAAAGAATGGAGCGAACTTTTTCTGATGTTTGTTCACGATACGGTATTTGCACAGTAGACTTGAAAGTTCTGGTCGTTTGGTCTCCTCCTTAGTTGACATGCGCTTAATTGTGTTCTCAATAAACGCGTTTGGATATTGATTAGCGGTCTAGCATTTCTTTAATGTGAGAAATCGGTTGTTTTGGAGAGTTCATTGGTGCATATCTTATTAGCTCTATTGACGAGTGATCGGATGACTGTTCTCTTCATACCGATTGGATGCGACGAGTTGAAGTTGAGATACCGACCAGAATGGGTTGGTTTGCGGTAACAG
>LOND01005010.1:0-11957 GCA_014220965.1 Paragonimus kellicotti
GGACGAAAAGTCTGTATGTTCATTTCCAGGTGTAGGCGGATTATGTGGACAAACATAGTGTAAAACACTTCAAACTGGAAGGTTTCAAAAAGTCTTCCGGAGAGGCTTAGTGTTATTTGTGACTTTTTAGCCACGATAGCACAACTTTTAAACAGACACAAAGTATCTCCCATTATGGTCTTCAGGTCTCGTTCGCATACTGCCAAAGGCAGCTTTTTGTAGACAAGGTAACAATCAGTATAATTTTAATGGTGAACGTGCATAACTTTAAACTTGTTGACATAGAACGACAAGTTGTTTTATAGGGACCACTGAATTAGGCAGTTAAAATCGTTCAGCAAGTTTATCGAACCTCCTGAATAATCCGGAACTTGCTACAGCCTTGTGACACCGGCGTAGAGCAACATCGGCGATTTGATTATAATGGGTAGTTCAAGAACGAAAAGCATGAATAACAGTGGTCCTAGGAATGATCCTTGTGGAACGCAGCTGTTGGCTGAGGACCACTCTGACAACCGTCCAGTCACCTTGACCTTGAGCCTACGTCTAGTCGGATAATTCTGTGTATTCGCATGTGTGAGCCATTATCAAGGCCATGGCTGTTGAGTTTACGCCGTTAGATGAATGATCAGCCCTATCAACGCCTTTGAGACAGTCGAGATCAGCCACGTCTATGGTCAGTCCGACGTCAGCATCGATCGTCCAAACAGCAGATTCGTAAGGCATCAGTATCCCCTATAAAAGTTTTGTTGTTCCTTGGCGGTGATTTGGAGGTCTTCAACCTTAGTCCAGAGAGCGCAATCTAATAAGCTCCCTATTACTTAAGAAAATACTGAAAGCAGCGCTATTCGTCGATAGTCTGCTTGGTCCTCTTTGTGCCCACCTTCGAAGATAGGTGTGATTGTGAACTGTTTCCAAGTTTTCGGTGAAGAGCTGGTTTACAAGAACCGATCTAAAGTACTGCAAACGGTTCCGCGGTGCAGCCTTTCAAGACGACAAGGGATATCAAGTATGAGCCTGGCGGCCCGTTGGTTAGTAGATTCTCTAATCTGATTCGGACTTATGACAATGAAATTAGAACTGAATTCAACAAAAGTTCGTCCGTGATTTGCAATTATACACACTTACGTACTGTTTACCCTGAATGCTGACCGCATTTGCATGAGTATTGGTAAATTCACCAGAGGTTTGAAATTGCGAAATGCCAGCCTTACACATCGTGTGTGCTGCTTCTTCGCTGTGGAAAAAAAACGTAGGATTCACCTCCAGCTTTTTAAAAGGACCATGCTGATAGCAAATTCGATCCTCTTTGATAGCAGCTGTGGTACGATTGTGCCATTCACATAATACATATGATGCTTGCGCGCGTTGTTCTAGCTAGCATTCCTCTGTAGACATAGTGTTTCAGTTTGATCAGTGATGGCGCTAAGCTCATCCGCTTTGAAAGTACGTAGAAACAAACCATACTCTAGAATACATACGATCCATCCGTGGGAATTCTCCTTTGATTCTTAAGGTTTTATTGATCATATCAAAAACAATGTATGCTATCGCGTCACCCTCGGTTGTAACCTATCGTGAAGTCTACGCAGTAGACGTGCACTGATAAATGGCTACACATTAGAGGAAACAGTCGTCATATACAAAGTGGTTACAATCTGCAGCATCTGGAGTCACACAGTATAACGTTGAATTGAAGGCTGAGATATCTTCAAGCAGCTCAGTCCACTGTGTGAGCCAACCACTGGTTATTCGATCCTGGGAACCATCGACTGGCTGAAAATCATAATAAACCACATTGCATCTTGGCAATATAAGACTTGGAAGATTGTATTTTACTAAATATTCTTTTGGGAGTTCACTGTTTTAAGAAGGTTTGGAAACGTCGTGGCGCATGTTTCTTTCTTCGGTTTCAACAAAATTACATGCTGTTGTACACAGTACTCCATCCCAGTCGCTATCACCGTTGTTCTGTTTCAGTTATCACATTTGCCAGTGACAAGCTCCAATCATTAAGGTAATGTGAACTCAACACTGATCGTTTGCATCCATTCAAACCTCCTTCAGTTTACCCCGGAGAGAAACAAAAACATTAGCTCTAGAAAAGAGGACGCACGCTAATGTTGATACGAAGCATTGGGAAATATTTCGCTCACATTTGCAAGCTATTGTCAACACTGAACATAACCCAACAGTTTAACTGTCGGATGTTTAAGGGAACTGAAAGTCACGAAGAAACCAATTCTTGAGAAAGTTATAGTATCATTAGAATACTCCAAGATTCATCGGTTCTCATTCTGGAAGTGGTATGATATGAGTGGTTCTTCAAACACCTTAAATGTTTTGTTCGTTGCACCGAGAAAGTAACTCAGCTGGCGGTGAGCATAAAATTTCTGAGCATTCATCGACGACAATTGAGCATTTTGTCAGGCAGTTTCTATACACATAATACTTTCACAGTTCTGTATGAACTCATTGAGAGTAGGTGCAACAGCAGAACTCTTGGATTTTTAGGGAGTGATTGTTAGGTCTCAATATGGAGTGAACGACTCGTCGACAACAATGACAGAATTGTAATCATGACATTGGCTTGTACCAAACTTCCTAAAAAATCGGGCGATCTCACTGCGTACTTCTTCATCAAATAATGCCCAGGTACAAATAGTTTAGACCATTAAAACTGAAACCTGGCAGACTCTGGATTAGATTTTGACTGGGAATAAACTTACACATTGTAAACCCTTGCGGTAGAGATTATTCCGTTACTAGCTTATTAAAACTCTAAATGAAAAGACATCCTATCTGTAGAACTGCCCACGTAGGTTTTTGGATACAACACTATAATCGAATGAGTAATTCTATTGTTAAGTCTTTCGCTCTTGGTCTGGTTCTTAGTTCTGTATCGGATCCACCAGAATACAGCATGCAACGTTATATGCTCTATTGATGTTAAAGCGTAAATAAGTCTGATTTCTTTCATGCTGATGTAATTTTACAAAGCTGTGTTCGTGTACCGTGAATCGCAACTGCTTACTGCAAGTAGTCCGAAGTATACTAAATGAAGGGGATGTCGACTTCAAGTCTCATTCCTAAAGCTATTCGAAATCCCATGATTCCCAGTACAAAATTCCTTTCCTTCTTCTTACAAGGTTTCCAAGTCGCCGAGTTCGAAATGGTTAGTACGACTAAGAAGTGTCATTTTCTGACGTGCGGTGATGCAATTAAGACGGTGCAGGTGTGCAGAGGCTTTTCAAAAACACGCGCTCGTTAACGGATGCGTGTATGCATCCCTTAAGTATCCAACACCACAACCTGTTCGGCGTATGTGCCTCAGTCAGACTGCCAAGGACGAAAACCGAATGCGTTATGCGTTTGTCCGTGTGTCGTGTTAGCCAACAACTAGATAGCCAATGATGAATAGGCTTAACGCCTAATGGTTAAAACCAATTCTAACGTACTTACTGGTGACCATGAGCAAGATAAATGATGGTCACGGACTGAGAAAAATTGGTTACCTGTTTAAATCCAGTCCCTGTGTGCTAACTTATTACGGAAACATGTAGTTAATGTCTGGATTAAATAAGTAACCGTATGCAGAACACGATACGACATTAGATGGACGTTGTAAAGTCTATCCAATTCATTCGCTTAGGAAACAAACACTGGTCCTTTTTCAACTATACACCATTTCGCAACCCGTGTCGTAGCAGCAGTAGAAACCACGCTGTTTACCCTGTTGTCTGTCTGAAACAGTAATCGAAGCTCATCCTCCATGCGCTATCAATCTGAAAACCAGATCAAACTTGTGCACGGTCTCTTCTGAATGAGGTCGGCCCATGGTGTAGATGATTTAAAAAAAAGCTCCGTTGTCGGACTTTATTTCGTGTTTGACGAAAGTGTAGGGAGGCCATATGGAGATCTCGTTGGTGATACAATGTTGCCGTCTTTATTGTCGTAATATTGTTATTGTTTCAAAAGGCTCAAATGGCTATCAAATGATCTGCAACATGGTGACGAGCAGTGGCTCAAGGAGACATAAATGAGGCAAACATGTTGTAACTGAATGTCTTTAAAATACCCTTGAAATAACGTGATTGTCTGAACCTTTCAATATTCCTGTAGACTTTGAAGTAAACCTGTTTCCGGAAAGAAGTACCAAACTCAAGTTTTACAAACTTTCGTATCAGACTGTCACCGCGTAGGTCGTCTTATTTTGTCATCATGATTGAAAGATTAGCACTGGAAACCTACAATTTTGAGGTAAAAGGGACGGAGAAATTGCAGCTGTCTACCTGGCAAATGGAGCAGTTATTTAATGGTATTCCATACCTAACTTTTCGGACGTCGATATTTATACATTTGCTCGTGGAAGCACATATGGCATTCATCAGTAAACAGGAATAATCGGTCCCTGATATGTACAGCTCAATGTGGCTCAGCGTAGTTCGTTCGACAGTAAGTATACTGAAACCCACCTAATCATGATTTTCTCCGTTTGGTTCACAGGAAGCATAAGGGTTCGTGGAATCCGGGGTTTGTGCTAATATCAGGAACAGTAGTACAGTATTACTAGACGTGACACTTCTATCCGTGCTAGTAACTATTTACTCAATCACATTAACAGCGACTATACTCACCTAGATATCGTTGTAGAAACGTGATTGAATTTTTGTCATGTTCTGCCTTACATACTTTATTTCAACCCAGTGGAAGGCCATATATAAAGAATAATTTCACAATTCAATTTTAGGCCCATCGTTCGCAAATACATTCATGGCTAGACTGTAGTCAGGTGAATCATTTTAATTCAACCGAGATTTCGACATCTGCAAGTTTTAAGTATATGGGCGGCTCCTATAGCTATATACACAACAGTGGTTGCCTTTAATCTGTACCGTTTTGACATATAACTAGTGGCATTTCTTCTCAGTGCTCCACCTCCCTAAGTCAAGCCTGTTTTCAGACAGACGGAGGAAGTGTTAGTCATAGACGGCGGGATTCAGATCAGGATGGTCAATCGCACTGAAACACCTGACAATAATTTTGGCCAGCTTGTTCGTCCTCGGATCATTCTTGTGTTTACGGGGTAGTGTGCCCGTGCAGCACAACGTCTGATCGAGGAACGGGCCCCTCTAACGGTAAGTTTTGGGGCTTGAAAGACAAATTTAGAATACAGAACTATGCTCTAACTAGTTTAATATTTAGCTCCTATTCAGCCAACGTTCACAGCAATTAGAAGAGAGAGACGCTATTGCATGTAGTGCAGTTACTTGTGTGCATGAGAGCGATGGGTATCAGGACATTCCTTAGAATTATTGGGTCGTGTGCGGAAAATGACGCTCGATATTACATAAGAACGGAGAACATAAGGATAGTTCATAGAAGCTCAAACACAGTCAGTTTACCAATAATAATGCTTGAACAGTTAAGAAAGCTAATATGGTGGTGGTCTGGGGCTACCAACAAGCTGTAGCAAGTAAACAATGTTTTCAGTAGTACAGTTTGTGCGTTAGAACAATCACTTGGGAACTATAACACTTATATTCATCATAGGGTAAAATGTATAGCCCTTCGAATATGGCTGTCCTGTAAGTAGCTTGGTTGGTCTCCTGTCTTCAGGACGCTGAGTCTACTGACCTATGTTACCATACTTTGGTTTGCCCGCTTGTAACCCATAAAGTCAACTGAAATTTTCTGATCTTACCAGTGCCTTCCAATGTTGTGGAGCTGACGGTTCTGGCGACTTCACGCTGAAATCGTTCGGAGATGGTGGCTTCCAATGATTGTAGGCATACAGAAAGTCTGGTCTAATTGGAGTGAACCTATTGTAGTCCCCATATCGAGAAAATAAGATATCGACCACCATGCTGTATATCGGTAACATGTGCATCGTGTCCGCCTTAGCGCCCTAATAACTAAGATGACACTGAATGAAACATTTTCACGGGGTTCATTACGTCAGCCAAAACCATTTGGGACCTGTTCAGTTGACTTAAAAGCTACTTGCTGTTCTCTACACCAATTATTTTGAGGACCTTAACACTGGTTAGGACTTGATCAAATGACTCCCGCTAACAGGATCAATCAGATTACCGGAATAATAAGCAACACGACTGTGTACGAACGAAACCGTCTATGCTCTGAAAAATGATGTCACCATATGGTCTATCCATAGGATATGATTAAATATCACAGTGTCAGATATGTAACGTCACAGCGTGAGTAAACAACAAACGATTGTTCTCCCATGAGCACAAGACGATCGGGATACCGGTGAAAACTGACAAGCACCTCTGGACACTAGGAGAATATCCGAAAGGTCGAAAATGTCAGTGGTCATTCTTATGATGAAGCTTAGGATTAAGGAATTGATACCTGTGACGAAGTTACTGTACAACCCAGGACGTTCTTCTCGTGGTACTGTGATGTTATCTAGAGCTACGGGGATAGAAATGCTTCATGAACTGAAATGTATACATTATTTTACTTGGCAACTGCCTTCCGTGAATAATGCAATCTCTATCTATTGCCCATGCTTTATTATGTATATGTCGTGCAATGTGGGAATGAATGCAAGGTCAGCGGACGTAGCATTTCACCAGAAACAATGCCATCTAATATGCTTCACTCTGTATAAAAATGACTCGTGAACGCAAACTCATTGCAGAATGTTCGAAGAAGATAATCCTGTTCAGGAGTCTCCTACTGAAAGTGCTAGCCCTATTCATATGTGAACAAGCACATGCACATGTGTATTTAAATATATTTCAAACGCACTAATACATACATACCATTTGTCGTAAATCCTCAGACACCGGTTATCACGGTTCAATAAAAACGTTCTGTTCGGAGCTCACTTACAGGAAGGTCACAGAAAAGTTGTCGCATTTTTACTCACGGTTAAGAGTTGATAATCCATCATGATGTGCGAATCAATAAATCTCAGACAGTCGGCACTTACGAAGAACTGGTGGATATCCATTCTTGACGAAGACACGTAGTTCCGCCTGTTACTTCGCCCAATTCCGGAACAGGGCTTTACTGCCATTGGTTAACAGTCGTTACCTGTCTCGATTGCAAGGGCACATTAGACTCTGCTGATCAGTTAGCACCCTCGGAATCTAGTACGCGTTGAGGCGTGTGAACCACGTGTGTAGGTTTAGTATGAACATCTTATCACCAGATTGACAGCATCATTTAGTTTTGCAGAATGCAAGCAAATGTTGTCAGAACGCGTTAGTTTGAATTTTGTTTGAACAGCTCCCATAGAAACTGAATTACTAAAAAGGTTCAGGGGTACAGTCGCGAAAAATTATACTGCCAAACAGTTTGCCAGAATTGCACGAAAAATTGACGTTGCCTCTTTCCGCTATTTTGTATAAGCACTTGTACTCCTCATATGAGCGTATTTTTGGTGAGTAGCAATGGCAAACTATATGTTGGACTCCTCGAAACTCGTCTTGACGCAAGTGCTACTTCGTTCCTCCAGTTGCGCATCTTGGTGTCTGTACACACTTAACGCTCGGAACAACCGTGAAGGTTTTCAATAGAACTGATATCGGGAATTGCATATTGGCCAATCCACAACACTAATCCCATGAAAAAAGTGATCCCACCCTACTGAAAAACGAATCAAGGCTTGCGGTGTTATCTTTTCAAAGACTTAGGATCATTTCTACTTTGAGAAAGGGAGTGGCATTAGAAAGTGTTCTTTTCTTTGAACAGAGGAGTCGTTATCGTGAGTGCCTTCTAGTAAGACGGGTTAGCTCGTGCCAGCGGTTAAACATTCGTTCACAAGTTTAGTGCATGCCTGTCATTGATGCGCTGGCTATAGTGCGCTCCCCCTCTGACTACTTGGATAGCAGTATTCTCGTACGTCAGTCTCAACAAGAGCAACTAGTTTTTAACACCGAAACAAAAAATCCCATGATTGAGTTCAGTAGATTGGATTTTCTACCGATTCAATAGAATGGTTCCATTGATTATTTTATTGATTATTTATTAGTTTCGTTTGGTATGAGTGAAAACCGTATGTTCAAGCGTTGTGTGATACCGGAAGCTACTTGCAATATATTCGTCGGACATCCAACTGTAATGAACCTGACTGAATACCATCCACATTCGATCACAGTCGTTGCATTCAGATAAGCCTTCTAGCCTGCCCATTTCATAAGGAAGCACTAAACTCGAGTTTCGCTGTTATTAGGGCCCGTAACTAGTACATATCCTTGTCCGGAATTCGCATTCTGACCTTCATGCAGTTAGGTCCGTGGCTTCAGCCGAACTGAGAGGGTCCTGATCGCAAGATAATCGATTGGAGTTGACAGGACAGTCACTTTTTCTCCTATCGAGACGATCAGACAATCACACAAGGTTGGGGTTGGGCGTTAAGATATGATCGATTGGTCATATCTAGTGTGAGGTTATTGGCGATGTAGTTAACATGCTAGTCTCACAAAAACGGGGGTCAGAGTACAAATTCTGTCCCGGACAAGCATATGCACCACTGATCAGCCCTAAATAAAAGGGAAACTAGACCCTACTTCTTCCTTACGAAGTAAGCCGACCGAAAGGCTCACCTGAATGTAACGACTGTGATCGAATGTGAGCGATGTTCAAGTTATAGTAATCGAAGTCCCCGAATCCAAAACAAATTTTAATGAACCGCTGATTTTTACTTTGATGTGTCTGCTCAGTGTTTTTAATCTTCTCATGTATCGCACGGCAAACCTTTGTAGATCTGGAGCTCTTGTGGCAATCTTCTTTGGATACAGCCGTGTCAGGTAAAGAGCTAGAATCTTCACATTTTTTATATCGGTCAGTTCACCTCCTTGAGGTAGTATGTGAATATAATTCATGGGCCATGGCTAAGGGCTGATAAGTTCAAACCCAGATCATTGGCACAAGTTCACCTGAAGATCACAATAGTATCGGAGCGTAAACATAATTCTTGTTAGTAGTGGTAAGACCCATTTTATAAATACATTTTAAGAGACATATTAAGTGAGCATATCGGAGATATCTATGACTTAGTCCCAGCAGTAGATCATATTTGAACTTTTTTTAATGATCAGTAAGCGTGAAGAAACCGATTTGAGGGTACCGACAAAAATCTGCCCCATGAGTCCGAATTTTACGATTGAAAGACTGGACGTTTTAGATTTGAAAATTAGGGAAGTGTTGTCAGCTTTTTTATTTACAAATGCCGTTCGCTGTGGGATCTTCAAATGGTTGATGGTTTGATGACAAATGAAAGGCATGTTTAATTAGATTAATGTTATTTAACTACGTACCGCCACTGTGAATATGCGTAATACAAACACACATAGGTGCCCTAATAGTTTACTCCACTTGGAGAGCACTAACGGAAGGTACGAGGTTACTTCTATAAACATTGTAATAGTACCTGAATTCTCCAGAAGCAATAGATGCAGGCATCCAACAATGCGAACCACTATCAATGCGGAAAGTAGAACCTAAACGCAATGGCATGATTTCACTCTACAGGACTTAGAAATGAATATATGAACTGGGGAAGGAGTACAAAATGTACCCAGTATGATCTAACTGAGTTGAGACCAGTTTAGAACTGTACTAACGTGAGTGTAGGCTCTAACATCAACGCTGTGAAAGACATTGTTTACATAAAGTTATTGTAACACATGTATTCCTAAAGTAGTGGCCCGGTAAGGAGCCTTCTTGTCGTTTTTGATTATCTGAAGTGGAAACTTAAAACATGAACGTTCGAAATTTCCGTAAAACATTAGGGAATTTTCCGTCACTCCATTTATAAATAATCGGATTCTACGAAGATGCCCACGTTTCTGCTAGCGTCTCACTTCTCGGCACAGAACTAAGGAATATATATTCGTTAACGTAAATAATAAAATTAATATTATATTGATAACCATCTTCTTCTCGGATGTAAAAGTTTCACAGCTTGCGCTCTTTTTCACGGAGACGTCCTGCATAGTGCACAAGATATAACGGTGTTTTATTTCTAGTCACGTTTCTGAATTCAACAGTCGACAACCAGTCACCAACCACCGCGATATCGTCGAATGAAGGTGGTTGACTGCCTGCACAGAGACTTTGACTGCTTCGTATTTGGATGTCAGTTGAAACGTACTGACACTCTAGGGAAATCAACGTTTATCAGCGTGTTCGGGAATGCTCGCACAATGATGAAAGGACTCACCATTTGTGAACAATTGCATCGTACCTGGATTACCGCTTCCAAGCTTATCCTTTACGTCAACAGGTTGGCTTGTAATGGGTTGATTAAGTCACATGTTTATAACCGTACTCCACTTAGAGTTAGTAGCCGAACAGAAGTCTACGAACCTCCTAACAATAAATTATCAATGCTGTTTACGGCAGCAGCTTGCTTCTCGAGAACGAACTCGTTGTCTTCAGTAGAACTGGATTCAGCTGCTCCGGAACTTGTGGTCGTCGTTTCCTGCTTCCACAGGTTCACCCTGTTTCTCCTTAATGTTTCTTGATTTGTGCGTACCACGTGAGAACGTTCACCGTCTCGTCCTTCGACAATCGCTGGGGCCCATCTGTCAGAGCCCATACCGAATGGCTGAATCCAAACGGTATCCCCTTCGTCCAGTCTTGGCATTGGGCTCACACCCGTCCAATCTGGGTTCTTCATCTCTGTCACCATGTAGAAGAAGTCGGGTTCATAGCAAGATGATGTGTATTCTGGTGCGACGCCCGGGAATCGAACCCGGATCGGATGGTGGAGTGCAGCCAATCGTGTACGCCATATCTGCATTGACCAATCAGGTTGTTTGACATTGACCTATATAACCAGTGTCCATAACAGACTAGATGAGACTTTGTGTGGTGTAGTGAATACACATCTTGCTATGAACCCGACTTCTCTACACGACATATACAAAAATAAATGTGGGAACGACCATAAGAAGTGGCTCTCTGTTTCCATAGTTTAGGTTTATTCCCGCGTAATGTCATTGGTGAGCGGGATTGTTTGTCAGCAGATCCTAATAATATGACTAATGTTTGTGAAGTCATGATGAAACTTCAATTCTCCAACTAACAGTATCATCTATCTGCTTGCCGTTTGGATATATACGCAAGATTCTCACGTAGGAAGGCCGTGGATGTATATGAATAAATACTTCTGAGTGGATTTGAGGAGTCTCGTGTGAACGGTTTGGTTGGCTAGCTTCATACTTCTCGTGAGTTGTCATCATATAATTGGTGTACTGATACTAAGGGTACTGTGTAAATTCTAAACTGAATAATAGTGTGGAACCAATGCGATTGTGAATTGTTGAAGTTGGAGAAATGCGGTCCATGTTTTGTCCTGTAATGTACGTTATCGTTGTATAGAGGATAGTGGGACGTCGTATACGCAGACAAAACTAGTCAGACGAATGTTTGTCGATAATTTACATGGAAAATAATATTCTTAAGTGCGACAGGAATTAAATGAAGGTTTTACGTACTATCGCCTGAGAAAAGCACAAACGGCTGCTCGCGTTTTCCGTGTTTACAATCGATATTTCTACACACTTGATTAATTATAACCGTTATGGCTGACCACTGCCCAGTGCACCTGAAATCTTTGTCAGTTTACTTTCTTCAGATGAATGATATCAACTGATAGTTTTATCGTTTGAAAAACGGGGTGAAGCTTTCAGCAACGAACAGATGATGAAATATATGTCACAAAGTGATTTGATGCTAGATGCATTGCATGATGTTTACAGGTGACATGTGACTAGGGCTCTCGCAATGAAACGTACACGTAGATACTTCACATGTATATTTTATCTTGGGTGAACGTCAGGCTACATGTTGGATGTTATCATTTTCGGGTTAGAAAACAGGAGTAGACATAGAAACACAGATATTATTGATCGACATTTAGTGGTTTCATTGTTACGCCAGGTTGTGCAGTATGCTTGTAGTCTTCTTGTTAAAAA
>LOND01005010.1:14006-25011 GCA_014220965.1 Paragonimus kellicotti
TATAAATAATGACCAGCTCCATAGGTTACTAAGTTGTCAGTTTATCGACACATTGTTTTCTAAAACGCGTTCCAGTTTTCCGATACCGATTCCAGTAGCATAATTCGTGCAGAGTAATTCGCGTGCAACTACTGTCCCGTACACTGCACTGAGCATAGCATGATTCAACATAACAACACAACATAACCAAATTCTGATACGTACACGACCAGCCGGACTTTATAAGAAGTGTTTTCATTTACAGCCTGTAAAACTCTGGGGAGTACTGTTTTTGAAAAAACGATTTTTCCCGAAAGGGTGTTAGGCCGTTTACTCTGTCCAGTTCGTGCAGTACACACATGTATCGACGTGTCATCTTAGATCGTAAACACACTACTAAAACCCTTATGATGTGAATTGTCTCCCTTTACACAAACTGACAAGCCTACGCATCTCTGATGTCTCATTTATCTGAGCGAAGTAGGTTGGAATTAAATAGAAACAGTCCAATTTAACAATCGCTTCTGAACCAGCTGACCAGACTGATCTAGATGACTCAGCAAGTTTTCCTCACCACGGCACTAAAATGTAGTTTAAATTCTCAAGGAAGACATGTTGACAATTTGTGGGAGGACATGGTTATATAGCAGGACCAAAAGACTACGCAACGCCGCGCAACACTTGTCGCTTTGGCAACTCGGGTGCAGGTTTCTATCATCCATTGCACGATGAAAACAGTGTGACAGCACAGCTTATTAAGAAAATATCATAACCTTAATTTGTCCATTTGCACTTACCTCTGAATGCTGGTTCTTAGCCCAGCGTTCCCTTTCAAACACTGATACGTTTACTGAGAAGTTTGCCAGCAGCCACGTGTTACTGATCGTGGTTTGGGGTGGCCAAAACACTGAGTTGATGGCGCCTGACTATTAGGCCAGAAATGTAAGTATTCCTCTGTGACCAGCCAGCACGGTTGTGTTCATGGTGCTTTGTCGGGGTCACTCGGTGACCTGTTTATTGGTAGGCCCTTTGGGTGAAACCTTTTGAGCAGATCTTTCGTTTGGAATTCCCGTGACATGGTCTGAACCCCGGCTTTCGCCGGTGGGTGAACAGTTATGGGCTTATCGGTAGGCGACTATGCAGATTGAACGGAATGAAACAGTTCTCACAAGTGCTTCGATATATTATGACTAATTCTAGTGTTCGTTTTTGTCAGACCGTAATGTGGTAGTGAACTGGACCACGCTTAGTGGAAAGACAATACAATGTTTCAGATAGGTGCCATTCACTCGGTTCCAGCTGGAGTGCGGTATGTTACCAAACAAACGGGCATGGCTGATAATCAGTGGAGAAGAACACCTGAACCGTCTGTCTTGTTAATAACGTTAGAAGCGAGGATGGTTTTGGTCTAATTTATCAACATTAATTTTGGGCTAATCAGTGGGTAAAACATCATATGATTTCAGCGTTAGATGGATTCAGAATACGTAACCATGTATCGTCTCAGCAAGATGGCTATAGATCGTTGCGAGCAATTCGTTTGCGGTGCTAAAGCTAGTTAACGGAAGACGGATTGGTAAAAACCATCCTGTTGAATGCCGTTCGGGGGCTCCGTATCTTAGGCTGATCAACTTCGCGCTCTTAAAGCAACCTTACAAAGAGGGAGAAAATTTCGTGGAACAACTTGAAAAGCCGATTGAAAGTCAATACACTCACATCCTTTACAATGTCCTGCACCATGTCCGCTAGTCATGCTTGAAAAGGACGCTATTTTAAACAAAACCATACAAAACAACACGAATCCCCTTTGCAAAAACTTGTCAAAACTAACAAACAGTGAAGATGTGGTTCACTTAAGCTGACCGTAATTTTTGCATCTAGACTTTCTAGTCAGCCTCCATTGAAAAGAAGCAATAACCTTTAGTTTTGCTCTTGGTAAAGCTCTTCAACAGGACTCTGAACTGACGTGAAGACGAGAGGCTAAACAGCGCACATGTCGCATAGTTAACGATTAACACAATATGCCTAACGAGGAAGAAAGGAGACGGCGTGCAACGTGCGTTGTGCTAAAACAAAATAAAACGGTAAGCGCAAAATTGGAAACAGAATTGCCGTGTGGAACAGTACAAACATTACCGATTATGCACAGTCCACGTGTCGGTCATGTTCATATACGATCCATACCACCGACGATTTAAGGTGTACACTTCTCCTCCAGACGGGTTACAAATGACGTCTTTGGTAAGTGTTGCTGCGAGCCAGTAGCATCGTGTACACGTAGACGAGTAGATAGAACGGTTATATAGATAAATCAGCTAACGGCCGACTGGATAGTCTATGGGAATGCGACAGCTGCGATCAATTGTGGGTGATGTTCAACTTGAAATTAACCAAATCCCCGACTACTCATCAGTAATCATATACCCTGGCACAAATATAAATGAATCTCGGTTTGCACTTCATGACGGATCGATGTTTTCTAACACCATTCGCCAAATTCCGTAACACCAGTCCGACGGTACTGTTCAGTGTGTTTAAAAGCGTTCAACAAACGTTTGGTCCAAAGATAATTACAATATTTTTTCAAAGTTTTAATAGCAACGGGTTACTACGTTTGGATGTGGTATAAACGTACCTACCTAATCGTCAATCAGCCAAAATGAAGCGAAACATTCAAAACGCTTGACTAAGAATTTCACACAATACAATAAGTATAATGTCGTCGTATTAGTTATATCATATTAGGTTGGGAGTAACGCCCTCAGTTAACATTGTGCACTTGATTTATTTACAAGACATCAGATACGTACCCAGGAAAATCCAAGTCATACTGGTTGAATTCCATCAAAGAAGCTTCATCAGTACTCAGAGATAGGGCATTGCTGTAGCAGGCTCATTTCCAATGTATGGATATAATACGAGCCCTGACGTATTTGTTACTGCCAAACGAATTTCATCGCATCATGATATCTTAGACATACCAGTCCTCAGAAAAATGGGAAACGCTCCAAGAAAAGCTTCAAGTCGGACACATCGGATTAGAGATCTCAACACTTCGTTTTACCTCACCACCATAGTAGCAGACTCGCTCGTGTCAATGAGGGGCTTGTAAGCCTGCGATTAGGGCTACAGAGTATGGTCTTCACGGGCAACTTACGGGCTAAAAGGACTTTGTGGGGCGTAAACTGTGACCTTCAGTTATCAACAACGTTATTTTTAATCTTCATTTCCCTCTTATCAATAATTCCACTTACCAGTTAATATTCTATCCACTTAGTCAACCCAACATTTACATGGAGTTAAGCCAGAAATGAAATAGACACCACCAATCTGCATGAACTACTTTTCACAAGGCATCACTGTTGAAGGTTATTCACCCGCATATTATTTTCGTTAGAGTTTAAATGTGCTGAATGCTCGCACTGGTTAGCAAGGGCCACATACGAAGCTAGTAAGAGCCTTAAATGGCCCTCAGTGGTCTAAAGGAATTTAGAGCTATGTGCTATCATGGAATCCATGCCTGTCAGTTTGCTCTGGGTAGTTATCTTCGGTAACTCATTATTGGAAAAAGTCAACCTGTTTCCTTCGTTGCAAGATTTCTAGAACCTCCTCAAACCTGGCATAGCACGTTTGGTAGAAAACTACTGCCTTTTTATCGGATCCCCCACCACATTCGTCACTCACTAGAAGACAGGCAAGTTATCCCTTCACAGGTCACAAAACGCTAATTTCTACCCTAAACTCTGATGCAGTCCACCATTCTCCGAGAGAAACCAGAACGTTTCTTTTTTCTTTTTTACTTTACTCTCACTTCACTATCGGCATTCGTTTTAACAGTGGTTCCAACAATGGATTCGACGATATCTTGTCATTTCTGGAAGTTAGTAAGATTCCTCAAGTCATCATCGATCCGTTTGTTTGACAAGAATACAGAATAGTGAGCCGGAGCCACATCGATGACATGAACAAAATTTGCCCAGACTTGCTACATCTTCCATATCGTAGACTACCTGTGCGAGAGCTCATTTCGTTGGTTTAGGTTGTTTCTCACATTCGTACGCCCTAGGCAGACCTTTTACTCACCTCTATCCTCTGGCTCATCCAGGTGTCCTCATCGTTTGGCTGAATGGCAGGTTATCCCGAATGTTACGCGTTCCCATACCTGGATGAAAACTCCCCAGAATGTTTCATCCCATTTTTCTTTGATCAGCTGACTCTCTTCTCAATTCCCTTGGTGTCTAGTACTTCCGAACCGTAAACAGAACGGATATGGAAAAAATATTGTGCGTTGTGCTTGATGCTCATTATTAAGTAATTCCTTGGTTAAGCCACAACGAGTTATACAGGCTGTAAATGAAAACACTTCTTATAAAGTCCGGCTGGTCGTGTACGTATCAGAATTTGGTTATGTTGTGTTGTTATGTTGAATCATGCTATGCTCAGTGCAGTGTACGGGACAGTAGTTGCACGCGAATTACTCTGCACGAATTATGCTACTGGAATCGTATCGGAAAACTGGAACGCGTTTTAGAAAACAATGTGTCGATAAACTGACAACTTAGTAACCTATGGAGCTGGTCATTATTTATACGGCCTATGATGAAAGGGTGGAGTGGACCGCTGACCCTTTAGTGTCAACCGTGTGGCGTGCAATGATCGATTACCCGTAAATCTCCTGAAAAGCTAATGAAAACGTTTCGTACAACGGGCAGTGTTCATCACCCGCAAAGAAATGCTCGATCGCGTACATCACGTAATTATTATGTTTATGCTGTCACAAAAAAACGTAAAAACGGTCCTATAGCAGCGCCCACCGGCTCTCTGTCCGATGTTTGCTGTATACTGGTTACATGAAAAAGTATACCGAGATGCCTGATCACAAGATTTTCCATTCTTAGGTGCAGACAAACGCGATTAATTTTACACCTGGGGTTTGTCCAAAAGTGGTAGGTATATTTGATGATATTTACTGACGAAGCCACATTCTGTCTGAATGGACTGGTGGAACAGTCCCATTTTCAAGAAATCAATAATACCAGTCAGTCTACAGCAATCCGACGTCAACACAACCAAAAGCGGATTATTGAGTTTTTATGCGTTGTTATAAATGCAAGGGGTAAAAACCCCTATTCTCCCTATCTTTCACGAAAAAGGATATTCCTACTACCAAATTCAACCAATATTAGGACAGTTTGAAATACCCGAATACACTTAGTTTCAACAGGATGACGCAACAGCACACTACTCACTGTGTGTGCCTACACATCTGACAGAAGCATCTGAGCGACAGGGATTTGGTCACGGTGGACATAGGTCACAAGAAAATACAGTTGAGTTGACAGGGAACGTTCAAAACCAATAAAGGGCCATAAGCTTGGAATGCAAAGCAACCATTGAAACTGGTTTGCAATGTATGCTGTCATCATGTCTAAAGAGATTGGTCTTGTGTAGGCAATATGACGAACGACATTCTGAACACCCGTTGGGAATATAATGATTTTATACTGATGGTGTTTTTTCTGTATCTGCCAGTAAGGTTGACCTACCGGCAAAACAGTAAATCACTAGCGGTAACTCGCAGGTACGTAGATTCAATCGCTTCGCATTGAAATGCAAAATCTGGGCAACCATGTTACAGAGTATTCTCTCAATAACGTGACATTCTGAATTGTCGGTAGTTCAGTACTATAGAGTAGATACCAGACCATCGCGCTTTTAAAACTTTATTCGATGTGAGCAAAAAGAAGTCCACTTTGTGTGACACAGAATGCATGCATATACCCAGGAAATTTAACCCGTCGTAGCTAATGGCATCCGACAATATCAACCTATTGCGAACCGTTCATATGTAGGGTACAAAAAATACCTCAGTGCCGGGAGGTGCTTCTCCAAAAGGGAGCAATGTCCTCCTTCTCATGGTCTATCAGTGCGTCCTGGTTCTAGCATGATATTTCGTCCAGCCCCAAATTTGCACGGTATTTTTCAGGAGGAACCAGGTTTGCGAAGAACATAAGCACGTCAATCTGGACAACATTTTTGAACAAGCTGTTCACAGCGACCTTCGTGACGCAGCAACTTGCCGTCATCACAGCATTAATATACATTTAAAGTGGTCAGATGAAGCGAAGTAACACAACTCTGTGACGAGACCACAAAACTGCAAAATGTCACAAGTCACTTAGCGTCTTAGTAACACGACAATTTAATCTCACCTCAGAGTCCACAAATGTTACGGTATGCAGATAAATGAAGAATACACAAATAACGTTACAAAGCTATATATAATGACTTATAGTACTTGCTCACTATAGGTCTCATCATACTATATCCGAAGTAGATTGCTTTTTTTTGAGTGGCAAGAAAATTCCAGCTAATCCAGTTCTTCCAGTGTGCCAAAGTGAATGTTAACACATTTTGATTGAGATATTGTGGACCATGTACAAACAGGAAGCAACGCACGTGAAGACGAAGTGATTTATTGATTGAAACGAATAAAAAGTAGAGCATGTGCACAGTAAACGTAATAGCCATACAAATAACGTGTAATGAGAGACAGGAATAGTGACAAACCCTGTTAGGCTCCTGCTAGATCGTTAGAATAGAGAAAATGCTTGGCAATTAAAGAAGCTTTTCCGTTTCGCAGTTGCCTAATAGTTAATTTGAATTTCCCTGATGTGGTTTGGACTCATTTTGTATCCATTTCATTATTTGTGGACGGTCAATACCACTGCCGGAAATAAAATGCTTTCAGCTAACACGGGCGTTGACTTCAATTCTGTACTTCTGCTCATCCACCCTGTTATCAAGTGAAAGGTAATGTGAGTGTTATGATGACAGTTCGGTGGAAGATTGGGCTACATCAAATCATATGCGACACGCTATTTGTGCTAGCAACCGTCCAAACGAAAGGACTTGTCCAGAAACCAGGTCTCCCAGAATTAGGGGACGGTCGCAACACTCCGTCGAAATCACGGCCAAAATACCGAATTCGGAGGTGTACGCGCATTTCAGGTCAAATCGATGGGCCCTATCATCGCAGTGTTTGGCCACGGCGACCCACGGTCGATAACATCCGGATGTTGACAAGCCTCCGTATACGTTTCAGTGTTTGGAGGGTAACGCAAGGTTGGGAACTAGCATGCATCGGTAGGTGCAAGTGGACAAAGCAAAAGTATGGTATTTTCCTAACAGAGTGTGCTATCCGTCAATTTTTCCATCAAACGATGAATAATAGAAAACTGTAGTCATGAGAGACGCAGAATTAACATTTACAAGAAAAATGGTCGAAAACTCAGATAGTCCCGTAGAATCTGAGGCACGTCATGCTGTTTACTTGTCTAGACTAATATGAGCGCGGCTGCTGTTCGGCAAACGGAACTGAACAAGGAATAATCCAAAGTAACCTTTATCAGTTCAGTTTGCTGTACAGCGTACAGCGTAGTAAAACAAATTGTCATGCTGAAAACAGATCACGCCGATGGTACGCAAGTAAGAGAACGATGTACCAACAAGCTGACAAGTGAACAGCTTGTTGAACTTACCATACCATGTGTAATATGAATCACATTTTCTGCATACGACAACCGAATCTCGCTTAAGCTGTCCTACAGGTATGACCGATAGTTGCGTCCGTCGGCTGTTCCAGAATAGCAACACTTCGAAGTCCACTGTACACCGGATACTCAAAAGATGCAACTATGCAATATTAAACATAAGAGGTGGGCAAAAGCTTCCTTGGTTGTTCTCCTGTTGCAGAGCCTTAAGAAGCAAGTCCTAAAATCTATGTTCTTAGCACTTTCAGGTAGTCGCGGTTGCCTTGAATAAATTTTGGTCGCCTCATTTTCTGGGAAGATGCATCAAGAGCAGCGGGTGTGTAGAAAGCGAAACCGAGTCACGTGCCCTAAGAGTGAGTATTGTTCGTTATATTAGTGGTAACGGTAGCATCACCCTTAGTTTTGAAGTCCACTTGGGTGTGGCAGGATTACATCTCGCAGGGTAAAGTACGCATACTGTCTATCAATATTTGACCGTCGGTTGATGCGTTCAATCGAAAATGGTAGACTATATAATTATATAGAAGACATTTTGTAGCGATTGTCCAAGTGTTACGTTTGTGGTGTTTTCATTGTTTTATACTTCATTCTACTAATCTCGCGTAACTGCTGCATCAGACCGCACTGTACATTTCTTGTTTGTCTTGCTTTGAATAAACTCTGTCATGCGCACGTGTCGGTTTCTCCTTCAACGCCGGTGATTAGCGGTCATTTAAACATTCCACTGTTGGAGTAGATTTCACCTCCAGTGATCTGTAACAACAAGTAAACTTGGAACATTTTGAATACTCTCCAATATCATTAGACGTTTCATGAGCGTTGTTCATATCTGATGAGTCTAGTACTTGAATTCACGTTATTTTTATCGAGGTTTATTGTAGTTAATTCATTTTTTCCACGTTCACTCAGTCAGTGAGGATACCTAGACCCTGGTGCTTGGGATGATCCTTAAGGAGGTCGTCTAATTGTCCTGCAAACCTAGTGCTGTTTACTTGTGTCATAGTCGATTGGTGTTATACACTATGTAAAAACAGTGACAAGTATTACAATGAGGGTTAACAAAAATAAATTGCGTTCAGCTCATGTAGAGAAGACCCCCTTCGTTCGAACTGGAATGCATGCTGCCGTTGTTTGACCGCATCACCAGTGAATTGAGGACACTAAATTGAAGTCGTGAAAGACATGACGAACTTACTGAGCAGATTTTTCTGCGAGATGTATCCAACCTGACAGTGTGTTTTGAGTACAACCCTGGCGCTTTTAGGAAATAAATCCTAATCCTCCCCTATCGTTAATTTCTAAGCAGGTCCTGCTGTAATAAACAGTTGCATATACCTATCTGCCACTGCTTTATGGTATCGATTGGGTGAACAATTAGGACACAAGCCGCTGGTTCAGTGGTCACTTGTGTAACTGTCATTTGGATATTCCCCCAGTTTACAGAAAAAGATTCATGCACATTTCTTTAATTCGTTCGAAAATACCCAGTGAAGTCATGAGAACGACAAAGTAGCGAACAAGGCTTGTTTTCCGTGTTTGATCATCAGGCTAATTACAACACAATAAATATGAAAACAGTAACTGGGGTGAGCCAGAAAAACGGTCAATAGAGGTTGTGGACGGCGTGTTTGTTATCAATTACGCAATCACTGTTCCAAATCGTGGGCTTGATTGATTGTGGGCCAGGGGAGATTAAGTGTCCGCACGAACTTCTTCTGTGCGCAGATCTTTAACGCCCTACCCGTCAGACATCGTATGAGGTTTCGCTTTTGATTTAGCGGAACGAAGCTGTCAAAATGAATGTACTGGCCACTCCAAGTTTGTTTTCTGTACACATTCCGTTGGATTGAACCATCTTCTCTTCTTACTATGCCAACATCCAAAATTTATTTGACCATTGTTATCTGACTCCTTGGTGAATTTAATACTGCTGTGGGCTGAGTTAAAAGCTGTCATAACTCTGTTCATGTTAGAATTCTCGTTGATGACGCAAAAATATCATCAACATAGCGTTTATAAAATGCAAATTGTTCAATGACCGCACTCAGTTGGTTAGTCTCCAGTTTGCTCATGAAAACGTCAGCTAACAGGGGACCTAGAGGCGAGCCCATTGCCACTCCATCTCTCTGTCGGTAGATTGCATTATTGAACAGAAACTGGAACGTTACTCGTACAAAGCACCAGCAGTTCTCTCAGTTCATCTTTTGGGATGCTCACCTGTTTGTTGTTACGCTCGATGTAATCGCATAAATAGTCAATTGTCTCTTGTAGAGGCACGTTCGTAAATAGTGAGGCAACATCGAATGTGAACATTCTTTGTTTGTTTAGGTTCAGGTCTTGGACTGCGTCGATGAAGTGAAACGTGTCTCGGAGACTGTGCTTTGCTATCTCCAACCTGATAGGTTCGAGCAGACCGGCAAGCCATTTAGCCAGAGCATGATAAGGCGAGTTGCACATATCTAAAATGGGTCTCAAAGGCAAACCTGCTTTGTGCACTTTGGGCAGACCGTATAACCTAGGGATTATTGTTCCAGTGGGACGAATGCGTTCGAAAGTGGCCGAATCAATTATCCCCTTCTGCTTCATTCCACGTAACGTTTTAGATATTGCCTTTTCTATAGCTGGTGTTTTGTCCTTCTCCGTGCGTCGAATCAAACCTATCTTGCCGCTCAATTGTGCGTGAGTTTCCGTTCAACACCCGTTATCATGTCACAACTCAAAGACAAACTTCCTTGTTCTACAACCAGCTGTTGTGTGTACTCATTTGTTTGCTCGTGTCGAGCATCATACATTGGTCGTACTACAAGGCGATTGTCTGACAGAGTGTGTGAACATCATCCTGCGTGGTTGAATAGTGGTGTGGTGAGAACGATTTCAAGCGCGATTGTTGCCCATTTGACTTGAATAAAATCATTCGAGCTCGTCAGTAGTGCATATCCTTGCCACTGCCGGGACTAGAACTCCGGCCACGCTTTTCATGAGGCAACCGTGTTTACCACTGCGCCATTGACCTCACATTAGGCACGACCGAATTATCATATGTGAACGCTCAACCACTTTCGCTTGTGAGTAATGATCAGGTTGCCCGATCGTCTCGAGAGGAGACACAGTTACTGCCTGTTAACTCCAATCGATAACCCCGCGATTAGGACTTCCTAGGCAGGTCGAAATCTCCGATCTCATTAAACCTGCTAGGCGATATTTTAGATTACTGATGAGTAGTCGAGGATTTGGTTAATTTCAAGTTGAACATCACCCACAATTGATCGCAGCTGTCGCATTCCCATAGACTTTCCAGTCGGCCCCTTTCGAAAGATTTCGAATGTTGGCTTTTGCCGTGGCCATTAGTATCCGATTGCGTAACCCTGACCTCTGCGCACAGGAGAAGTTCGTGCGGACACTAAATCTCACCTAGCCCACAATCAATCAAGCCCACGATTTGGAACAGCGGTACAAAAAAAGGAAGAGACGGA
>LOND01005011.1:0-10301 GCA_014220965.1 Paragonimus kellicotti
TCTCCTGAACCGGCTGAATATGGGAGTCTTGGAGACCAATGTCCCTGAGGAGCAATGCGGATTCCGGGCTAGTCGGGGTACGATCAACCTGGTGTTCGCTGCTCGTCAGATTCGGGGGAAATGCGCAGAACGCAACCAGCCTCTGTATGCTCTCTTCGTGCGCTTCACCAAGGCCTTTGATTCCGTGAGCCTCGAGGCGTTGTAGACGGTGCTTGGTAAGTTTGGATGTCCAGGTAAGGTCATCAATTTGGTTAGAATGTTGCATGTGGGCATGATGGCGGAGGTACAGTCGTGTAGATCGACTTGTGATGATTTTGACATCGTCACTGTAGTGAGGCAGGGTTGTTTGTTAGCCCCAGCCCTATTTAGTGTATATTTGCCTGCCATGGTAACGGTTGTTTTTTCAGGACTCTGGGGAGGATGGCGTTGAGGTAGAGTACCGGACGGATGGGCGCCTGCTGAATATCCGACGATTCGTCGCCCCAACCCGGTTACATATCCTCAACGATGCGTGTGCTTCTGTTCGCAGATAACAACGCGTTGTTCGCACACAGCGAGGACGGACTACAGTGATTAGTCACGGCTTTCGCGAACCGCGGCATCCAAGTTTGGATTGGATATCAACACAGGTAAGACATTTTCTTTCTTTCAGCCTTCTCCGGGCGAAGGTGCTGTCTGTTCACCTTCACCCCAAATTCGCATCAATGGAGCCATTTGTTGATAGCTGCGCGAATTTTTGTTACTTAAGTACCAATTTGTTCACCGAGCTGTTCGTGGACCGCGAGTTGAGAGCTCGTGTGGCAAAGGCTAGCGTTGCGTTCGGACGTCTTGAAAGACGTGTTTGGAAGAACCACAGCCTGAAGCGGAGCACTGAGCTCTGTTTACCGCTCAGTGACTGTCTGTACTGTTGTACGACAGTGAAACGTGGACATTGTATCAGCGAAACGTGCGCTATCTTAGCCGCTTTCATTTGCAATGTCTAAGACGCATCTTGGGTATTCGGTGGTCGGACATGGTTCCGAACACTGAGGTACTTGCGGCGAGCGGACATGAACGGGATGGAAGCCATGCTGATGCTGAATCAGCTTCGTTGGCTGGGTCACGTCCGTCAGATGGGCGTTGACCGCTATATGGACAGCTGAGATCGGGTAAGCGAAATTCTGGTGGTCAAAAGCGGAGATACCAGGATCCTGTGCAGGTAAGTCTTTCACGTTGTAAAATTGAACTTAAGATGTTGGGAAGACTTAGCGTTGAATCGGACGGTCTGGAGGAATACGGTACGGACGTGCGTCCGCGAGTTCAACGAACAGTTATTGCGCGGCCGAGAACGGAAGCGCGCGGTACGCAAAGGAACCATCGGTGCCATAGGTCGTGGTGACATGACTATATGGCGTTGCGATGTGTGCGGCCGTGAATGCGCTGGCCGCCTTGGATTAGTAGGTCACCAGCGTACTCATAGTGCGCCGACGCCGAAGAAACGACGAGTAAAGATAGCTCAGTAGTCATCTAGTACATCACGTACTATTTTTGTTTAATGATTGCATCAGACCCAAAACTGTGGTCGTTTGGCAACCAATTCGCTCCTCTTTTCAGAAACTTGGGTGTCTGCGGTCTTCTACCCATTCTCATCTTCAGCTTTGTTGGTGTATTGTATGATGAATCGTTTGCCTGTTCTTTTCGTAGTCCAACTTTGAATTTTGTTTTTCATTCTTATCCTCTCTGGAATGCAGTAACATACACTCGTATACTGAAATGCTTCTTGTATTACATTTTACATATCTTTCTTCTCAGTTTAGATCTTGTCTCTCTCTGTTTATTTTCCGAGAGATAAGGGTTTCCTTTTCCTGCTAGCCATTCAATTGGCTAACCAGCATTGGCCGGCTGGACACAAAGGCCTCACTCACACACCTACTGGTCTTATTCCTTCGGGTTTACACCGGATACGTGGTGTGTGAGTGGAACCACAAGTGGTGCAGCGCAAGCCACTTGGGGTGATGGTTTGAAGCGCAGGCGTCCTCTGGCTTCGGTCACTGTGACAGGCTAATCCGTTTCGGATGCCGCCAACCGTGTGTGTGTGTGTGTGTGTGTAACGAGATTGGGGGATCATCTAGTAATGAGTTGTTTCATAACAAGGGGAAAGCACAGGTGATTAGTTTATTGCGGTAGAATGTGGCATGGGAGTAAGGCCGGCCGCCGACGTTTTGGCCAAAGAATCACGATGGGGACGTGAAAACAAACCTGATTACTAGAGGGAATCTGTGTTTCTTGACACACCACTCTATTCGCTTATTCTTATACACATCCACTAACTCCACCTCACATGAGAGACTGTTCTTTCGCAGTCTCATACATTGCTTCCGATTTGGTTAGCGACACCTGGCTCTGTTTTGTTGCAGAAAAATTCACGGATCTCAGAGGGCGATCCCACTGAAGAAGGCCAGCTGCTCGAGTGCAACCGGTGATATGTTCGTGTTCTTCTATCCTGTGGCAGAAAGGACACTTTTGTCAGACATCTAGCTCTGATTGGTCACACAAGCTGGTTGGCGGCATCCGTTTCGGATGCCAAAAGATGCCTGCGTTTAACCGTCATCACAATTAGCTTGCGCTGCACCACTCACACATCACGTATCCAGTGTAAACCCGAAGGAATAAGACCAGTAGGTGTGTGAGTGAGGCCTTTGTGTCCAGCCGGCCAATGCTGGTTAGCCAATTGAATGGCTAGCAGGAAAAGGAAACCCTTATCTCTCGGAAAATAAACAGAACGAAAGAGAGACTCTAGTGGTACTATCTAAACTGGGAAGAAATGTATTGAAAATGTAGTGCAAGAAGTAGTTCAATATACGAGTACATGCTGGTGCATTCGCGAGAGGATATGGAGAAGGATGAAATCCAAGGTTTAACCGGAAGAAAACAGACAGAACATTCAACATACAGTACACCACAAAGCTAAAGTAAGGGAAAGATGGAAGGCCACAGACACCCAGTTTTCTGAAAAGGGGAACGAATGAGTTCCAAACGGCGGTAGTCGTTGACCGGTGTGAATGAGGAAAAATGGATATAACTGACATAACCTACTTGGGCCTAACGTACTCGTTGTCTCTTGGCCGACGGTGTACTATGAGTACGTTGGTGACCTACTAATCCAGGCGGCCAGCGCATTCGCGGCCGCACACATCGCAACGCCATATAGTCATGTCACCACGACTTATGGCATCACACCACGCGCTATTAATAGTTACGAATACGACAAACATACAGAACCTTCGCAAGATCCCACTTCTGTCCGAGTCACCGCTACAGTTCAACTCGTAGTACGATCCAGAACGAACCCAGAGAACACTGTATACCCTGGCTTCAAATCAGCCTGGACACGTTCCGATGCGAACGAACCCTGCATGCTCGATGAAGCAACGACCGCGCTGAATTCGTTTTCCAACTTAAAAGGTCTCATATGAGAAATGAAGCAAACACGCCACTGTAACCTCTGAAGTTGGGTGCACAGACCTCCAACTGGTTTACAATAACTTATTTTCAAGCATTCACGGACATAGTTTTAATTCTGACACTTCACCTACTGTTTGTAAAATGCCAATTGGTCATTTGCGGAATCACGTGCAACCGACCATTTGAGTTTTTCGATTGGGGGATCATGAATTTTCACCTTGGCATTATTACCCGCTTATGCACACATATCTCATTTTTCTTTCTGAGACAGACAAAGCCTGGTATTTGGCTCTTAGTCTGCTCTTCTGATTCATTATTCTCCGAGTGATTTGTCGAAAACCCTGTAATCACAACCACTTTGTTTGTCATGTCTGCGTACCTCCCAACGGATTGCAACCCATAAACATTCAAAGGTAAGGTTTGTCAGCGTCTCCTTGACTTTTGCCCATCACCTTTGACATATATGTTACTTGGAGACTTGAGTGCCTACATAGGCCGTCTACCGTCAGCGGTGGTCCACTTAGATAGGCAATTCGGACAACGGAAACAAACTCCTGAATTGGTGTTCAGATCATCGTTTGTTCCTTGTCAGTACGAACTCTCGCCGCTCGAAATGTCAGTTCACCACCTGGTGCTCTCCTTCGTTATAAGCCTGAGCCCAGACTGGCCACGTCGCAGTTAACCACAGACAGCGGTTGTGTGCAAGATTGTCGTCCGCACTAGTCAACCTGCCTAGATTCTGACCGCGCGTTGGTATGTAATAACGAGTCTATGCATTTCGGCAATGCCCCGTCTGAGCGAGCTCAAACGGTTGGACGTAACCAAGCTGTCCGATCCATCTGCACCGGCTGACGATCAAACTGATCTTGCCAATAGTCCATCTTCTACTTTTCTGTCGCACGTCGTATACGTCTCTAGGGTTTGAAATTCTGGTAAAGTCCTCTCGCTCTGAAGTGAATCGAAGCTTATTGTCATCTTCAAAGTAGGCTCGCGCAACATGCATATCTATCCGTCTGATATTACTTGCACTCAGGCTGTTGGTGTCTGTACTGCTCGGCAGATTGACCGAAAAGCGTGAAAACAGTGTCACCAGGAGCAGTTGGATTTCGCACATGCAGTCGGTGCATTGATCAGTTATTCTGCATGAGCTGCTCTAACAACTGCTGCAACTGCCAGCAGTATTCATGTTTCTGGCTATTCAGACAGCTTTCGATTCTTTTTGCGGAGCTGTTCTTCGGAACTGCTTGCTAAGGAAGGCATACCTGAGATGTATGTGTTCATTTTGAAGCCACTGTAAATTCAAACCTCAGGTAGAGTTATAGCTTATGACGGACTGTCGTCATCTTTTCCACGTGTCCAGTGGAGTCTGGCAAACCTTTCCTATTACGAATGGTAGACCACGACAACCGAGTATGAGTGGGAAGGCGAATGCCCAGGACTTAGGCTGTATTAGTTGGCGAACACGCGACATCCGTTGAAATGATGTGTGCAAGATTACCGAGTTGATACGAAGGTAATAATTACATTATCCCCCACTGTCATTACGTTGTGTGTTAATGGAGGTGTAGGAGGCAATGAGAAAAACACGGACCGCAGTGATATTCATGACTCTGACTTATATAAGCAGTGTGGTCGTGCACACTGTTGTTGCATTTGTAGATTTTCTGATTGTCCCTTATTATCAGAGTGTATATATGCGTACTTTGGCAAATCTAGCACAAAGTTCCAGGTTCGGCTGTGCGGGGGAAAGTTAATAAGCACCAGGAGGTGGGCCTATTGTGCTGTTGCTGCAGAGTAAACTGACTTCTAAAGTCGTTAAAAGGTGCCATTCGGCGCTGTGGTACTGTCTTTGCACGCTCGTTTGAAAACTTACCTTAAGCATACTCTAACTTGTACTCGAGAAGTTCAACTTCCTCATCTAAATGGTCGTATTTGGGAGATTGAATACTTCTCATGAGGACGGGTCCAGGTGTCGCTATCCACTAAAGGAGAGGTACGTCGGAAGACGACTCTCGATTGTACGAATACATCCGCTCCTGTGGTGTGGCGTTCGTAGCCGTACCCAGGAGTGGCTTGCTAGTATGTAATGTCGCAGGTAGAACTGGTCCCTCCCTAACAGCTTGCAATTCTTTCGAATACAGAGCAAGGTTTGTGATTTCCCACAGAGTTCCGTTTAGCCGCTTTACCTGCCCGTTGCATTGTATGTTATACGCGGTCGTCCGGTTTGTAGTGGTACCTTTCCATGAAAACAATTTAATCGACCCTCCAGACATGAACGACTGGCCTCAGTCAGAGCGAGTAAAGTAGGACTCGCCGGATAAAGGGAACAGATTGACAAGACTTGTTTTGACTGTGGCCGAGAACAGGGGAATGTAAGGGAAAACGCAAAAGCTCATCTATACTGGTCAGTAAATACCTGTTGCGAGTTCCTGATTGTACGGGCCTTTTAAATCTATGCTGAGTCTTTCAGTGGATTGCGTTGTCTTGATGAGGTTCCCATTAGATGGTTTAGCAAACCTCGGTTCCAGTTCAGCATTTTTATATTACAGTTTTAATTTTCTGAATAGGAAACGTAAGATTTTCTGCATGAGAAAGGTGGAATAGTTCAAGTCACACCTGAATGATAGAGGGTTCCATGTAGAGGTTTCAAGTCTATCCGTAAACACACTAGAAAGGGAACTTCGAGAAAACATATCGGCCGCTTTTTTCGTTATCAAATCGGTAAATAACTTCGAAATGAAAGGGCAAAGGCTTCAACATGCCACCGCTGTTTTGTCTTTTTTTTTTAAAATTCCCCATTATCCACTGAAATCATACATTAATGCAACAGAATGATAATCCATAATAACTTTGAAATATATAGCAGGTGGACAATGTTTACATCCACAAATAGCCTCTGCGTCTGTGCACACCTTTTTGACGACAGAATGTTGTTCGTTGATAGAAAGGGTCCTCGAAAAAAGTCCACAGGACGACCATTGTGATTGAATACTGTAACGATGGCAACGTCAAACACATCAGTTTTAGGTGCCAATGGAGCTTTTCGATCTGCAGTGGCCACCGCAGCGTTAATTACTTCATCCTTATAGTTTTTTATAGTGACGGTGACCTATTCCGGGACCCTAAAGGTCTTGTTACAAATTAGGGATGAATTCTATCTAAAAAAATGAGATATCCATTGGGAGCGCTAGGCAAACACACCCACTATTTGCTGTTTTGATTTCATGTCACGAGGGCACTCTAAGTCCTCGAGAGATATGGACCGTTCCGGTTCCGGTTTCATCATTCCTTCGGCGATTTGGTAATCAGGTAGCTTGATTATCTTGGATACGAAAACGTATTGGTTATGATTACTTGTAAAACCATGTTTTCAAGCCACAGCTGCGAACCTCCCCAGTTTACCGTCTTCTCCCTGAAGGTCATTGTCACGTACCTTAATGTTATCAACATAGGCAAGAGTTCCGTCCAAATTTTCATTCCATGATTTCACTACCCTTTTTTTGGAAACACTTAACTCATTAGTAACTTCGTAAAGTATTTTTTTAAAGTTGATAGAGATTTCACGCTTCGAGGGTCGTATAGATTTTACTGCCTTATACAACAGAAGTCTGACGATATGCACTTTCGAGATTAAGAGTAATGAACAACCGATAATTAGATATCCTCCCTGTCTCTACCTTTAGCATAAGATATGCATCAAGGTAAGTAGAGCAATTAATTATTCAGTTTCAGCCAACTGCTGTTCGTTTCTTTTGACGTTCCTTGAATCTTTTCGAATACTCGAGCTCATCAGGGACGAGTCGTTAGATGATGTTTTCATTGAATAATCTTTTTATTTCTCATTGTTTGAAATACTCGTCTTCGAAACTGTGACATCCGAATTTAGTGGCTATCGATTCGCAGTCTGAAACGGGGTTTGTATGAAGAGCTGGGACAGCGACACATGCTATCGTGAGACCACACAGAAAACGATTGTTATTTTTGAAAAAAGTCCAAGGAACTCCTGTCCTAACAAAGCATCTGCACAAATATATGAAAGAACAAGCCGGATGCAAGGATAACGGTTTGAGGATACAAAGCAATGCCGACGAGTGGTGCCTGATGAACGTGTGAAGACCAGAACAATCTGTGCCGTCGGATGTTTTTTTACATGCTGCCGGTTACGAATGACGATGACCTAGGAGACGTAGGTATCCGAACTCCCGGTGTCAATCAGTGCTCGTAATGCGGTTTCGTTATCATTGAAATCCGGAGTAGCAGAGTCTAAACATCTGGGTGCTGATGCCGTAGTAATGAATTGAGATATTGAGCTTGCTACAAATGCAGCCACTGGAACGGCAGGCTTCTTGAAAATGACCCTTTGTATCGCAAGTTTTACACAAACCGACCTTTTTGGTACAGTGGTATCATGGGGACTAATGTATCCACAGAAGAAACACGCAATTTTGGTGGCACCCAATACTGAGTGCGCAGGGAAACAGTCAGTTGAATTCATTGGGGGGCAGTGCCACATTTGGTTTGTCATACTCAGACTCAGACGATTGGGACTGTTTTTGAGCCATTTCGAGTGAGTTAGCTTGATCGACGGCTCTCTTTAAACCTAGAGTTTTGTGTCCCAAAAGTCTCCAATTTGAAATCAGCCCACCTGTAAACGCATCACGCAGGACGTCACCATGATATTGCCCAAAACTGACAGATTTGAAATGGTAGTTTTTTTTGTCGAACCCGGTTAGTTCTGTTGGTAATAATCAACACTGTTCTACATGTTGTCCGCGCCAACGGTTAACGAGCAAACACTTTGTTTTTGACTGGAAGATGAGAGGTTTCAAGTGCACATACGGTGGCGATAGCTTATAGATTGGCAACAAAACTTACCGGAATGACATCTCCCGCTTATCTGGGTAAAGAATAAATGAGGTTCACAAAAATACAATGTCGATGCTGATATGCCTCAACGGCTTCCAGGGAGTTTGGCTGGGCATCAAAACGTTCTGGTTTATTTTTCATCCGAATAAATTGTTACAAGAGTGTGCAACTGTAAATATAAAAGGCTCAGGAGTTCCGTCCTGTTAATCTGAGAACGAGATATCCGTCGAAATGATAAGAGATGCAAGGTCAATACAAAAATGACGATCGCCACGCCTATCTCTCCTCACTACTTCAAATTTGCAATCGATGGTGTCTCACAAAGCTTTGAATGGTCTCACTATTGATTGCATGGAAATTCTTTCGGGATTTCGATCATTTTGACGATATTGCCTTGTTTGATAATAATGCAGTGACAGTCTAGTATATGAAACCAAGCCAGAGAATCTTCTTGGGTAATCCTGATTTGACAGAAAATCACGGCAGCATTGTGTTGACACAAGGCAAAGTGTATGTGGTGTAGGTTTATCGAGTTTGCAAATGTAAACAATGTACGATAGGCTAAATCAGTGTTCCATAAGCTGGGCGTAAACTCCCACATCGGATGTCCCGGATATTCTGCCGCGAACAGTTTGCAACTCCAGCTTTTGTCGGGTCATCCAACGCCCGGTTTTTTTTTTACTAAGAATTCTCTTCGACATCCGATTTTCGTGTTTAGATTTGCCCAAGAAAGAAAGCAATAATCTTGTCGCATGCGCCGCGAACAGTTTAAAAACAACTGTCAGTGACTAAATTATGCGTCGTGCTTGACTTGACAGCTAGCGTCATATCGTGCAAAAGCTGGGAATCGTTCTTTGATTTGGGTGGCTTTCAATGTTCTGAAAGCAGATAGCAGTAACTAAGCAAAATCAAATTGGATCCTGAAACCACTGTAAATACCAATAGGTCATCAACCTCAAACACGATATTTTTGATGAGGAACATTGACTTTCACTCGTGTTTCATCATTGCTTATGATGCTATGAGAGCTATCCCCAAGTATAAGCAATCACAAACACTCAACCTAGATCATTCTTTCATCTCTGTACTGACTGCGACTTTAACCCTTGATAAAGCAACTTCCAAAATACAACAAACGTGAGTACAAGATTACCAATGTCGTCCACGTTTTCCATCCAGCACTGATCGAACTATACGGAAGTCCTTCTGTTAGTGATTCAACCGTCACCGTTCCAAGTTTAACTCTGCGTTGTCAACTTTCAAAACTGAATTAGGGGATTAACGGGAGTACGTTATCGTAAGCACTAACGGAACTTCAATGTCGCTGTTGTTTACTAAGGCTTCTGAGTGTATGTTCGTTTCAAAACATACTTGGAACGTAATCGGGAAGTCGACAGTCAAGTCGGCGAATAAAGCAGCTTTTAATACCGTTGGGAGTAAATTTATTCTGATTGTCAGGGTGACTTTCACTTAATTTTCGAAACTTCTCAATTCCGTGCTGTGACATTTCATTGACTGCCCTAAACTCTGCTTGATAAAGATTAGATCTTTGGCCTCTGGCTTATTGATGTTTCATTACTTCAAACATACCTCATTGCCCGTATGTAGGTGCTGTTCCGAACCACCTCATTAACTGTAAGACCTGGTTGACCTTTGATAGAAGTTGTAGGTTGCTTCGGATTGTTGCACCAAAACTAAGGTGAAATTGCCGTAAACCCGCAGGAGCTCGGTGGTAGCGGGACTGACTATCATCCACACGGTTATGGGTTCGATTCAGGCATTAAGGTTTCTCGTGTCTAGGTTCAAATAACATGCCCACTTCGCGTGGCATCGGACACCTTGTGATATGGGGGCCGATAATTTCGACTTTTTAACGCGATGTCTTCCACATGGCGTCAAATCAGTTTTTAACTCAAAGTGGCTATCATACGGTAGTGATACTGTGTAAAAACTGCAAGCCTTTTGTGTACGTTGAATCAAGTACTTGATTC
>LOND01005014.1:4195-32581 GCA_014220965.1 Paragonimus kellicotti
ATTTAAATATCGCCACAAGGTCAAGGATTTTCTATAAATACAGACCAGTTTCTCATGTAAATTCGCAAAGCGTCTGGTGGCTAAATACATTGCTTATCCGGAGTCTGCTTTGTCCGTGTTCTCATTGGTTCTTGTCGTTCACAGTGTTGGGGCCAATCGGAAGGGGTTTCTAATCGCGTTATTCGTTCATCGTTGTTCGTGTCAGTTATTCGCGTTCGTGTTCAATAGGATTCAGTTATAACAATTAGTAACATGACCGAAAACAAATGCGTTTGGTTAGGTGTTGATAAACATAGAGATCTATGTGCCAATAAATGATTGAACGATCTGCACGACTAAATCCAGCCTGAAAAAGGTCCTAGATCACTTAATTCGCTTTCTGTGTTGTCCTATTCTGTCTAAACACACAGTTGTCAGATTCGTATCGAAAAATAATCAACCACCGTCATCCAAGGGTTAGCGGTGAGCCGAAATCTGTTACTCAAACTAAGCTAACGACGATGTGTACGAACTGTCGGTTGCAAAATGTCAGATGCAGCATAATGATTGTACATCAGGTAAACTGAAGGAAAATCAAAGATGATTACGATTACTTGATTTTGTATTGAACGGCTTACAAAAAACGACAGACAGAGAGTACAAGGATCTATGGAAAGGGTTCGGAAAAAACAGAGACTGTAGGAATGTGAATAAGAAAAAGCCAGGAGAGACTAAAGAGGTGATTAGATAGCACAAAAGCAAACCCCAATATGGCCCACCAACAATAGGAGTGCACTTTAGTATGTAACAGAAAACAGCTGGCTAGAAGAAATCGTGAAAGATCAAACGCAGTTTTAGTTTATCCGAATGATCAAGCTACCCGAAGATTTGCCATGATTTTCCGGCTGTGAAAGATCAAATGCAGTTTTGCTTTTCAAGAATGATTCTGAAGGGCCAAGCTACCCGAGAATTCGGCTTGATTTCCCGAACGGGTACACTGATTCTGAGCCTGAAAACAACAGGTAACGAACGCAGCACCGGATTGTCTGCAAACAGAGCGGCTGATTTGCTGCGATAGTATCAGCGAGTTAACTAGAAGGTTGGCTGGACGAAAAGCTGTCAAGACACGTGCTACGTGGTTGGTAGAAGATCGCAACAGCAGATTACCCATAATACGTCGATAAGGAACGTGGTGTTGAAAATAACTTTGTTTTTCATTCTTGTATTTCTCAAATAAACTGATGACAACCTTGCCTATTTATTTCAAAATGAGATGAACCGAGTACTTCAACACTGATGAAGTGATTCTTCTGAAACCATTAGTAAACAGTCCAAGCATTGAACAAGCCCTCTCCACCGTCGGGAGATGGTTTGAAGGCAGACTGGGTCGACCAGAAACGACCGTTCACAGTTGGTGGTGCTCAACTATTCATATCTAGGTAAGAATGAAGAAGATGAAATGCCATACAGTTGATCGTATCAAACGGCAGCCTGACGTCTGTGTAGCCCGGCGGTATAGAACATTCACATTCGCCAACTGTTTCATACGTGTCCTAATACAATGTATTACAAGGTATCAACGCTCCTGTTGCAAGCACATAACCGCTGTTGGATTTCAGGTACCGGCAAAATAAACAACAGCGATTTTAGTATGGTAACCGATAGCATACGGCCGGACACAAAGTAACTCGTCGGTCTTTTGAAGCAGTGATCCTTGAAAAAGCCAGTGAGCTACAGGGGTAGGGGATCATTATCCACGTCATGTGAACGAACCTTCAAGCACTGTGCTATGGTGAGCAGTCCACACAATTAAATGCTTTGAAGAAACCAGGAACAACTATATTAACCACACTAGTCCCACTGTTCCGAGGCAGCAATCAGAGATGCAGTGGATAAAAATTCCTTTCACAATCCAAGTTGACAGTTAAACAGTTGTGCAAATTCGGGGAGACGCTAATCATACCACGTATCGTAACTCAACTGTTTTGGTCAGTGTACAGACCGTCTTCTACGTGTGGTGCGTTGATCAAGAGCACAAGGGGGCTGAGCTGCAGGTGGGTGTAATAGTGCCGGAGGTGGGGAAGTATTGTTTGCAGTCAACATCGTAGCAGATAGGACAACATCCTGCTTTTGTGTAAGCTGGTTTTAACCGGTCAATGGACACAGATTCGTTTCGTCCAAGCCTTTCAATAATGAAAATTTTTTTGTCACGCTCAACTACTCCGAAGAGACCGAGGGATAGTGACTGTACTGGTTTTTTGATGGCTTCTTGGCGCATGAACACAAATTTACATGTGAACAAATCCGGAGATTTTTGTTCTCGGTGCCAATGTTGACGGGTCGGTGTGAAACGAAGGTTGGACATGTGTTATCGTAAACGTGAAAAACAATCCGTGCCTGGACTCAAATGTTTCGAGGGTTGAATCGGTTCTCCTTAAACTGAGACTTACAGCCAATGTCCACTTTAACGGTAGACCGGATCCTAGTGAGAATATGTGGCAGATGTTCGCTCCATTTCGTCGAATGAAAGTGGGTAGTTATCAAAGTCTTTAACTGTCGATGGAAACGCTCGACTGAGCCATTAGTGCAGATATAGTATGCCGTCGTCTTAATGTGCGAACAACCCAGTAACTCCGTGAAGTTTCGAAAAAGAGAAGACTGAAACTGGTGCCTCGATCCGTAGTGATTGTAGATGGCACACCAAAATTAGCGATCCAATGTTCCAAGAAGGCTTTGGTAACTGTCTCCACTGAGGCATCTCTAACAGGTACAGCCAAAGGCCAGTCAAGTAGGGCCAATGACAATAATGCGAAGGGCCTGTAATTAGCCGGATGATTAAGAACCCCATCTGTGTAAGGATTAAGATCTTCCATTATTGAGAAGCAAATTCCTTAACAGACTGAGTGAATAGTTCACAGAGGTCATGACAGTTCATTGACACATTAGCTCAGTACCCCCGAGAAAAAAAGCTCAATACCCCAAGGCCTACTGTCGCGAAACTTTTGGAAAACAACGCATGGTGCATAAGTGATCACTTCAAAGGCATCTTCAATAGTGGACTCGAATCCAAACGTTGAATTAGTGAATCTAGTAGGGAATACGCTAAGGTATTGGCTAAACAACATACTTAATCGATAAAGTAATCCCACACAATGTGGGCTTTTGGGAGACAGCAAGGAGACCCTTGTTGGTGTTTGCTAGAGTGCTATATGGGTTCGGACTGACACTGAACTTACCGGTCAGTTGCGATGTAATCTCGATTACGGGCAGATAGTGTAAAGCGAAATTAGTCAAAACTGAAAAAATCCCAGATCGAATACGCACAAAGGTGTTGGGTCTTTGATATCATGCTCTAAACCATTCTATGCCCGATGAACAATCGACCGAAAGCTTACCAAAGACATCGAACAAATATTGATTCACCAAGGATCAGTGTCGCGCGTGACCATGCTTTCATACACGAATTATTATCACAGGAAGTAGCAGGTGCTGAGCATCCGGATTGGGGAGACTGTAGAAGATACACGAGCACTGGATGAACATTAAACACGATAGTCCATTCATCAAATCGTTCAAAAGATGCAAATGATCCATAAGGCCGATTGAAAGCCAAGCGCATAAAGAAAACGGTTGATACGGACATTGGGTTTATTAGTGGCGCGAAAAATGAAGTATGCAATCAGCGTAGATTGCGGCACAGTACTGTCACTAGCAAAAAGCATCTCGTTGAATGGGGGGAGGGGGAAAGAATATCTTCTTGAGATGAGGGGCGACGTCAAACCTACGGAACCCCATCAGCGTGAGTGCAATCAAGAGAATTAAAAAAACCGCCACAACAGACATCTGCAAAGGACCACATTAAAAGTAATCTTACTACGTTAAAGTGCCACAGATCGTTCAGATTAAGGTGTACCACCGAGCGACCATCAGTCAAAGATTGTTGATCAATAATTGCACATCGAGATAGATAGATAGATAGATAACAAACTAAAGAACAAGCTAGCCTACACTACATCATTCATCAGTTGAAGCTATAAACATGAGCACATGCAAGCTGTCAGACATTCAGACTACCCAGATCTAGATAAGGATCAGATAATCAGTAATCGAACCCAGGAACTCTCGGCTAGCAGAACAACATGTCAACCAATATGTTTTTTGAGCTTGGAACTAAGTGACGAACATAAACGTTGAAAAGACTGTAGCTCATGAAACGCCGCTCGCTCAGCCCATTGTTTTAAGAACTTCCAAAAGGTTGGTTAGCATTATTTACAGCTTCGTTTCTCAACAGTATGTCTTTTATTCAGTAGAAACAATAATTCCAAGTGCTCACATTGCAAAACGAAATCTCCGACAACCTTTGCATACTAACACGCAAGAAATCTAGTGTAGAGTAAATTTAAGGTGCAAAGCAAATTTCTGGGAGGTTTTCTCCTTTAAAGATGAGGCCCAATGCAGAAAACATTTCTTACCTAGTAAGTAGTGTTTGAACGTGGGTATTTCCAACTGGGGGAACATTGCGTTGAAACGACATCCATCCACGAGCAGAAATTGTCAAAAATTCCACTATAATGCTAAATTGCGCACGTGTGTACATAAAATCGTTCACCAACGAACTGTCATTCAAATACATTTGTCAACATAATGTCGCCAGACCGATTAGTATTTTGTTTGAACATCTGATTGAGTAGGTACTTCGCCTTCAAGTGCACATTTTTTAAATACCATGGGCACAAGGGAAAGAAAAATCACCTCTGTCACTTACAGACTTGGAGAATCATCAACAGGGTATGCTACTTAAGGGCGCTTCACGCGTAGTCTAGTCGTCACCACAACTGACAACAATGAATCAACAATCGACACGGGCGCTTGCTTTCAAACAACTTTATGCTAAAATGTGCACAAAACGTCAATACCTAGAATAAAGCGACGTAAATCCCTAATGAGCGAAGAGGAGAAGGAATGGAACTGAGCACACGAAATTCCTAAGCATCGGTGTTCAAATGAACAGGGTAGTGTGTCCGGTCGCAAAAAAACATATCAAGTGAAACATCTGACAGACAGCTTCCTTAGAACTTTTACCATCGCGCATTATTGAACGTTCGCAATTTAGCAATGGATAACCAAGACGGCAATATCCCCGAAAGTGAACCTGAGCCGCCGCAATCGCCCATAACATATCCAGTCGTAGGCAAGATAAATTATAGGGCATCCAGACCGGGGGACGAGTATGAATTAAGTTGGTCCTAATGAAGTTGACTAACCCACAGCTTGAAACAATGAGGTCGAGAAGGGCTCAGCGAACAATGGTCTACTTGAGGAACGATAGACGGATATATGATTAAATAATCTAAATCAGTGTTTCTCACAGTTAGGAATACCATCCTCTTGAAGGGACAGTGAGAATTTGAACGAGACCTAAAATTCTCAATTTGAGGAACGAATATGGATCTTGAATGGCGTTGTACCTGATTTTAACACGTTAACATCATTGCTCCACATTTAACCATTAGACTGATCTTCGAACTTGTAAGTAGCCTGTATGGAGATACACTAGTAGATGTATTTGGTTGTTATCAGTATTGACTTGAGTATTCATACTATTACATACTGCATGAGAGAGGAGATGACGTTGTGGTTAAGCATTCATGCGGACAACTATGTTGTACTACGGAAGCTACACACAAAACATATGAGCATCAGTCATTTGAAACTATATAGTTCAAAGATTTGAGCGGACAACGTTCAACAAGAATGAACCTCCGTTTTGTAGCTTATCGAGCTAACTGCGGTCACAATGAACCAGATAATGGGGAGAAAAACATGGTTGTAAATATACCCAGAGTTAGCAAAAAAAACAGACGGTGAATGCTTTCAAAAGCGCCCGTCAGAAAGATTACAATATTCGAAGTGAAACACACGAAACAGTTTGAACTGTGGACAACATTCCTGGATTTTTGGAAGATAATCTCAAAATAAGAAGGGCCGATGTTCATACGCAATGTCTGAATATTAACAGGTCAACATGAGGCACTCAATGTGCAAGAACTGATGAACCGAGAGACGTCGACGCGATTGTGTATGTATGTGTGTGGATGTGCATATATCATGGTATGCATATGTGGATAAAGGAAAACATCCTGTAAGTTACACTAGAAATGATACAAAAAGAGAAGTTAGCAATATACATCGAGGGCATAAACCCGTCGCAAAATTGAGTCAAAACGTAGCAGTGACAAATCACCTTCTACCAAATGATCTGTCCAAATATGAGTAGCAGATCTCTACAGAAAGGTAGATAACTCAGGAGAACAAAAGCAAGCCCGATAAGAAACGGTGCGGAAAAACACAGTTCCGGTTGTCGTTATGAGCCTCAGCAATGCGAGAGGACAAAGCTTAAAAGCGTGCAATTTTGAATTAGTGCGTGTAGCTTGTACGCTGAGACTTCTTTGAGTCGACCTAAGTGAGCGCAACTCGAAGAATTCATTCATTGATTCATAAAAGGTCGTCAGTTTTATCGGATGGTGTTAAGGCTCGAATCGTAACTCATTGTAGCAGTGACAAGGAACAGTCCAGGGGAAAATCGTAAGAAGAAAAGCAGATAGACGAAAACCCTGGCCAGAACAAGAATGAACTGAAGAATTAGAAACGCCGTGGATGCAACCACCTCACCAACTGTAGTACACTGTCACAGCGGATGACGTTTTCAATCAACAATTCGAGCCTAAAGCCTAGAAGGTGATACCTATCGACTTTACTTAACGAAACATTCGGGACCTTCATATTTCCCGTAGTTTTACCAAACTGCTCATGGTCTAAGTGAATAGCAAACGGTGCAGTTAACGCTCAACTGACATGAGAAGAACGTGACCCAACCATCGCGGAAACAAGGATTTTGAAAATGCGTGCTAGATAACGGTCGTGGTGTCAACACGATCATCCCATTTGACGTGGACTAACTGCCCCACACAACCACGTTCAAACACAGCAAGTCTGTTCACGTCCACGCAACAAACATACCACGTTTCCACAATGTAGAGTTTGAGGAATAACTTAGTCGCATGAAAGGTACCAAGCAACATTCCAATATAAGGGTAACAAAGTAAAAGTTAGCCTGAGAACGAGGACTATCTCCATGATAGAGACTCCGATCAAAGATCGCCTGTTGGCTCGAGTTCCGGTTAACTTGGCAACCCAGGAGCTGCCAAGAGTAAGGTGTACATAAAGTCCACTGAACTGTCCTCCAAAAGAAAAGTCAAAAGTTTGGTAATAAAGTCAGAACAGGTACGGGGTCTATAGGTTTCCTGCGCAACCTCGATGCAACAGCAACGCCCGTAAGTACGGCATATGAGACTTCATACGCATACAATAGACAATCGAATCACGGCATCACGGGGTCAGTCAATCCACATTCTGCACAGATTGCATGGTCTCACTTGAGTCACTGGTCACAGCTGGCAACGATCGACCATGACAGAGCTGGGTCAATCCAGGAAAGTTATTGTAATGTGGAGATCAGGACGATCAAAACAATGAGTATCAAAGATACTAAAGACGGACAGAAAGACTGTGGAGAGCCGAACTGCCCTTTTCGATGCAAAACAATGAATCCATCAACCACAAGACGGTCGAGAAGTCTCCAGTTGTAAGTGAAATCAATAAGACACCTGGATTTGAGAATGAATCAAACAATATAGACTAAAGCATCGAGTGTCATTTTGCAGCACCGTGATATAAGATTCCAGGTAGGGAAAGAACGTTGTAGAGCTCACAAAACCCGATGTTTACAATAGCGGTTCTGTTGACGCACGAGTGGCAGTGCGGATGAACGGACTTTTTACTGTGAAGGAGTACTGTAACAGTTTTAAACCACCAAAATAATTCACTAGCTATTGCTAAACGATAACGCCCTGTCTCATCGCATGATGTGTTCGCCAAATCTAAACTTCAACAAAACGATATAGGAGTACCCTGTTCGCGAGATAAGTGAACCTAATAACAATATCTACAAAGAAGTTTTGGAAAGGGTATTTAACAGTTTGATCATCATTTACATCGGCAACAGAATCGAAAGCATGACTTGTAAAATTGGTGTGGCAGTCAGGACAAGAGGTGACAACTCATTACAGAGACTGAAGTAAAGTTTTTCCGATAAAAATAACAAAAATCTATCGTTTCCGAGCTTTTAGCTTTAAAGAGAATTTCATCATCACATGTAGTATGCTACCTGTTCGTAAGATAACAGGTTGCACAGTAGCAAATGACTTGTGGCCTAAAAGTTGAAATTATAATTCAACATTGACATCTATGCAAACTTGTCTGTGCTTCTTGGATGGCAGTAATGCTTTCAAGTGTACACAACGAGCAACAGACTATCGGCCGTTAAAGAAGTATGAGATACCGCCGAGCCTGATCAATCTACACAACTAACAGAATAAAACACGCACCTCAAAAACGTCGCGTTCCTTCACATGATGGCTACATCTGGCACATATGATAGGAAAGGCAATTCGGTCACTTTCTAAGTTTGCACTGGTGAAATGTCAATATCAGAGAAGAGTGACCCATAAATATGTTCCATGCGATATTTTTAACTCAGCCCCGTTGCAGTACAATTTACGTGTTTTGAGTCAGTGAAGCAGAAACCATGAAATATCAATAAACACATGATCATGTGAGGATTGTTTGTTTTCACTTGCCAACAACAACCACTGTCAGCAAGCCGGGATGCGTCCACTCCAGACAAGAAGTAGCATTCAAAAATTTCAGAACCATTTTTTATACCATGATCTGAATTGATTCTTCAGTATCACTGATGAGTAATCGGGGATTTTGTTAATCTCAAGTTAAACATCACTCACATTTGGTCGCAGCGTTCACGTATGAGCAAACTTTCTAGCCAACCTCCTTGGAAAAGGATCACCAGACTCGAGTTTCGATCTGATTACAGCTTGTAAGTAGTTCATATTCTTGCCCCGGCCACGCTTTCATGAGGCAACCGTGTTGACCACTGCGCCATTGACCTCACGCTATGAACGACCAAGTTACCACATGTGAATGCTCGATCCACTTCCGCTTGTGAGTAACGATCAGGTTGCCCGATCATTTTCAGGTATTTATAGAAACTGGGGGACTCAAATTTCATGCAGCAAACTGACGGCATTTTTTACAATCTGATCACCGCACTACAAGATTTACTGACGCACGCATACCATCCGTATAGCTTATACTAACCTACTGGACCGTCCAAGATACAATTACGTGCTCAATCAAACGAGTTGATACCCAACCCAAGAACAGAAAGATGGGAACAACAACGTTAATTAAGAAGCATTACATCACAGAGATTCTAAATATATCCGGCGGGCAAGTTACTCAGAAGAGAGAACGTATCAGATGCGACTACCACATATGGCAGTCGGTGCGTCAGAACAAATCAAGGTATAGGGGTGCAAACAATTAAACGAGAACATACGGTCCACACAGAGCTGAAACATACAGATGTCCGATCGTACAGCTGCAACCCGACTGACTAATTGGAATATTGCAGATTCGGTTACTCGACACTGAATCTGTTTCAAGGACCGTAGACGGAAGTGTCTCAACCTCACTTCAAACGGCTAATGTACGATTCTATCTGAAGGTTTGCACAATCCCAGAGCCGATGATACTTCCAAAATTGAGTTGAACGGCGTTGCGCGGTTCTCTTTATCCGCTTCGTTAAGAGATGCGTCGCTCAACGCCACCATTTTGAGTATACTGAGCGTACGTGTGTGAATGAAGATTAGCCTGGAGTGGGATTACCGTGGTTCTAGTGCGGCTACACCGACAGAATGTTGGCAGCATTTAATCATCTCTCCTGAAAGTCAGCGTTCTGTGTCTGTGACGTGTCTATCGTCTCACAATGATGTCCAACAGCTCTTTCAGCTAGTTCTCGATTCTACAAGCAGACTCCTTGTTCCACAACCGGTCTGAGCTGATGGGCGTGCTGCATCCAGGTAAGTGGGCCAACTTGAACCTCACGCAACACTGGTACTCAGCGGCTTTGAATTCGGTCACGGGCCGTGCAGACTTCATCCCACGATAACTCCCAGTCAGTACCGATTGACCAGTTTCAAAGGAAAGAGATCGACCTCCAGTTGAACTGCCGTTCTATCAGAAAACTGCTGCTAAGCACTTAAGGCTTGGATGGATACAGCACATTATTCAACGTTAACAGTCTGCGCACCATCAAGGCTTCAGTTGGAGACTTCTCTTCTGGAGTCATCCGGTAACTGAGGGATGTAGATGGCATATGCCTTACTTGTGGTTTTTTGAAGGACTTCCTTGAATGTGTTTACAAACCGTTTGATCTGACTATTTAAATGTGAATAGTACGGCGGTGACCGTATGAGATAGATGCCATTTCTCTGTTGACTATACATTTCTGACAACCTCATGATCAATTGTGAACTGAGGCTTCTTCAAAACCGTACGACGTAACGACATTTAAACGAGCAGCTCATACAACAGTCGCAACCGTAGTCGAAAAGCGAGAGCAAGATAAACCACATTTACACATTGCGACAGGGACAAACGATGTACCTAATATGTTCGTTATCCTAAGAGACACACCGTCAACATCATTACAATCGAATGAGTGTGACGCAATACAGCATGAAGCGGTTAGCCGTTTTCAATAGTCGACCTGTAACAACTGAAAAAGTTGCATATTGAATACCACTCACACTGGATTGCCGCTTTCACATTCGGACGAGTTTCAATCAAAGTTGACTGAATAAACGCAACATACTTGAGTTTTGCTCTTCAGTGGTGCATATTCTTGCCAACGTATTGATGACTGCGGCATTCACCGGGGGATGCACATATATAACTGCCTAGTCAAACACGACTGTGACTGATACTCATCTCGTAGTGAGTCATAGTAACCACACTTGTAGTGATTAAATTGAGCTGGACAAGTCTCGAGGTACTCGAGTAAAGTTGAGTCCGCTGAAGGTTGTGGACGAGATAGTACGGATATGCTGCGTTTTTGTTCAAGCGTAATGATGTATTGTCCACTCGCTAAGAGTGAATCGGACAATTTACTGGTGCTATTGCTATCTCAGTATATATGACGCTCGAGGAATACCGATTATTTATCAAAGAATCACTTCTCGCTCGGCAGTGCGAATGACGTTTCTTAGTTTCCACGATTCATGCTCCGTAATCTGACTGACGATGGGCGACAATCTGATAAGTGAATGCAAATAAGTGAACGTGTAACGAGTCGTGATCGTGAGCTGTGCACTTTTGCTGTCAGGTCAGCAAACTGCGAGCAGCGCCAGTTGCGCCCGTTCACCTTTTTGTTCAAGAATGTGGGTCAAAACGAACAATAAATCTACTGCACGAGATAAAGTACATGCAAAAGTGAAATGAAAGATCGACAAGTTACGAAAAGAAGGTTAACATAAAACTGGTTAACGGACCAACAACCGCTTGAAACGTCAGCAACAGATTGACGGGCTAGAAGACATAGTCAATGGCTCTGCAGCTGTCTTCAGATTACGAGCAGAGAGGATTGGTTTGTAGAGAGTTTGACTTACACTACACAAGGTCTACTACTATCGACTTTTACCGCCCTGAAAGCTATGACGAAATATTACGAAAACAAAAAGGCAGACTAGAAGAACAGAAAATCTTGAGTGAAAAGAGAGTGAGGAAAACTCAGTCAAAGAAGTACAAACACCGGATTATTCAGAACCTGACACGAACTTCTCCCGAAAAGGGTGGAACAAGTGTTTTCGCTCCAGAATTCGACTGCACAGCCACAGAAAGCAACGCCGGGCAGCCTCAATGGTAACTAAGTCCACTGTCTTTCAAGACAGACGGATGCAATCAATACACTCATAAACCCTGACAATCATTACCCTCGGAACTAAAGATCCAAAGTATAAAAAAAGAAAAAAGGCTGATGAGAAGAAAACAATTCTACGAATGTCAAAATGTAATCGATCGCGACAACATTGTTACGCTCTACTGTCTTTCAAGACAGACGGATGCAATCAATACACTCATAAACCCTGACAATCATTACCCTCGGAACTAAAGATCCAAAGTATAAAAAAAGAAAAAAGACTGATGAGAAAAAACAATTCTACGAATGTCAAAATGTAATCGATCGCGACAACATTGTTACGCTCTACAGCAGTTGTAACCAGCATGTTAGTCAACCAAGCACGAGAAAGCACTGTCAGAAACGACCGAGTGCTCCTTGAACTGTGTAATCGAATGTCATATGGTCTTCCAAATGAATAGCGCAATTATCATTCGGATAAGCAACACAGCCATCACAAAAACTCAGACTGACCTCTATCGTAGATCACAGACAATCATCCAAGACTAATACATTCAGATGGCACACGACTAGCTTTGATTATTTGCATTCCAACATCATGCTAGCCGTCACATGAAGTGTCCCGTGGCGGAAGGATGACCTTCAGCTTAATAACGGCTTTACAGTTAACGCAACCGCGAAACTCAAAATCGGTCGTGAACTATTTATAAGACCAATTTGGAAAGCAGTATCCTGAACCAATCCTTATAAGAAAATGGAATAAACGTTATTCGTTTCTTTTTACAAGTAAAACAGATCTATCAGACCAATCTAAACGTTTGGCACATTTATATACAAATCACTACCTAGAGAAATGAATTAAGTGAATAGCTTGGTGAAAGATAACGTTTTCACAAGGTCAGTAAAATGCGGAAGTCTTATCCCATGTGTGCCTGTGATGGTGTTAGTAACTTTTTTGTTTCCCCACAGGAAAATCCCACCAAACCATCAATCAGTCACCGTTAAATTTTTGGAAATTGATATATTCATGTTCCTTTCTTAATTCATGTAGGTAAGATGACCAGTCAAATATAGCCTTGCAAATTGTACAGCGACCACACAGAAAACATCACAGTTATTAACAAGATGGAATAACATGTTCGCAAAGTTTTGCTGAACAATCTGTACCCCGGTAACACTGATTGACCTTACAGTTGGTTCTCACCTGTACTCGAGTTTTATTATTATTATCGCTGATTCAATTCAGTTTAAATCACAGAACTGTTTAGGTTACGTTTCGTGAGTTCACGTAGTTTCGCAAGTTGAAGAGTAACCGATAAAACGCAAAAGGCTGACGATCTCAACAAATCGATAAGATGATTTTCAGCATTAATTTGGCACGGAACTTACACGAACATGAACGTTCGTGAATAAAACAAACAAACAAGGTCAGTCAGCACACTCTAGCTGACTCGGATCATGGATGACGATCCCTTTCATTCCCCCATTAGTCGAACTTCGCCTACCACCCCCTTATCAGTCACATTCTCGCCGGCATGGATAGCACATAGATGCTCGATGAGCGAAATATGAATTCACCCAAAAGATATACCACAACTTAAATTGTCATACGGGGCTGTGGCAGTCGATCAGTGTATCACAGTCTTGAACTTTCTAACTATTCTGGACAGATAATGAAAATGGGGTCTTGCAGTTCACGTCAATGACAGTGTAAACCGGGAAGATTAATCCACTCCTACAAGTTGATCAGATAGCAGCTCACGTACGCATTAAATGATCAACATATTACATCGTAAGAACATGGTTGAACCGCCCACCCCTGATTCCTCAAACGACTACTCTCTCTGTGACGAAATCAGGACTCACTAGTCCATCTGCTATATTCCAATGGATCGCCAATTTGGGGTTTCTGACGATCAGTAATGACCAGATCGATGAAACTGTGTTGAGTGGCGTGAACAATAACTGGTTGAGTAAGCGGAATCAAGAGATGGACACGTACTCCATCGGAGTTCGGATATAAGCAACAATAATGTATCGTTCTGTTCACTGCGAGTGAGTGGATATTCGACCAGCCAGCATGCAAAAATGCAGCAAGCTGCGAGTGGGAGACGTGTCTTTCTCATTTCCCAGCCAAAAGAGTTGAACAGTGCCAATTACCCCTATCGATTTTTTTTGTCAATAGTGTAAATATTTCGAGCACTGTAAGAGGAGGTCTTAAACAAAGGCGGACCTTCCGGAAGCCCAAACTACCACTAACCTGTATGTGTCTAATAATCTATTTGCTCAATCTGTTAAGGTTAATTCACGTATGAAAGATACGTATGAGATATACAGACAAATGCATGTTAGGCAATTGAGATTTACAGAACCGAAGACAGTCTATTTATCTAGAACGTGTAGACACAGTCACAATCGGTAGTGAGAAGCCGAAAGTGATTCAGGATCTTAATAACCTGAACAGCTGTACCAGCAGTGACGAGGTTTCTGATGAGATTCGCAGTCGAGTAACTAATAGGTCCTCCTAGAATAAATTACGAGCCTTCGCCAGTTATAGCATCGACTAAACACTAGCCTTTCATCGAAAGAAAAAGTAATCAACGCCCCGATATGTATAGTGAAAAAAAAACTAAGTTCCCGACAAGTAAATCCAGTGCATTGTAATCGAGCGATGAAGCGTAGCACACACAGCTGTACGGTTCGAAGGCATACTTTCGGCATAAACTTTGCGTGATTCGGACAAACTCTGCGAATGCCAACCCATCGCTTGTCATGCGGTGCGCCTTCAGCATAAAATGAATTACGCTGAATACGAGAGCCATGTGGTCAGTACAGGTGTGGATTCCACGCAAACGGACCTGTGGAAATATACAGAAATTGGACTGGACGAACGCATCGATAAGAAGTCAACCAGTGATTCGCAGAAGGCTACGGCCAATCAGTGTCGACAACGCGAGCAAACTGGCATGTCAGCGCAGTGACCAATCCGGATGGCACACCGGCGTAGTATCGGATTTTGTTAATACAGAGCATCGGAGTAAAACAAGTGCGTCACACGTTAAAACAAACGATCCACAAATGGAGCCGAGCCGACCAACAGAAAAGCCGATGCGCCGGTACCAATTGTAAGTATTTATTTTACTGGTGAATCTTATCTATAAGATGACCAATAGAAACTCAACAAAACTGATGGTTGCCTGATGGTACAAGTTCTGTTTTTGCTTTCGTCTCGGAAGATAACGACTTTTCAACAGGAACCATAAACAACGATGATACAGATCAAGATATATCAGTAAGGACACAGACAGTAAAGACTGCGTGTAGATACTTCAAAAAAAGAAAGTAGAGGAGTGTGTGGCCTGGAAAGTCGTGCGTAGATGAGAATAGGGGACGCACAGACGAAGTATTGTGCACCCCAGTGTTTCGGAATCGCAAATAGGTAGGAGAGCCACACGTGGTTGTGTGTCGGGATTGGCGGGATTTTGGCCGGTGAACATAAAGTAAACATGTCATCAACCTATCTTTTTTCTCCACTTGGCGTTCGTGTTGCAATTTTAGTGCGTATGTTGGGTGTTTCGATCATGTCGGTAAAAAGGTCTCAAGATTAAATATATTTGGATTTGACTGTCTAATGGTAATTTGGTTGACTTGGAAATCGCTGCCGAGTACTAATTGATCAAGCGATGGGCAGCTTAAACCGACACACCGATCGGATTGAAAACACTCCCTCACATCTACTAAATATAATATAAACATTCAGCACTGGGCTGTATGGAAAGCCTCAAGGATCGAGGTGTTGCCAATCTTAATAGTAGTCTGAGATGAACACAAATGAATTGTTATCAAAAGACAGCAACACATCAGTGGTTCTCATTGATGCATAAATGCCATACAACCATGAGGAAGAAAACAAATCTTAGTTAATTAAAATAAAACAAGGAAAGGAGAAGTACGGATTTAACTACTAAAAAATCAACTACGTCTATAATCGACTATTCAGCATCAGTGTCTACACCTGACAAACAAATAGCCGAACCATAAATGAAAGTGAAGGGTCATCTGCAAGACAGCTGCCCTACGGCATTCATTGCCCTGTCATTAAGCGCATTTACTTTACATACAAGCCAGCCAAACAACGACACCGATCACATTAACAAGCATGAGCAACCACCATCTCATTTAATCTTTAGCCACCGACTCGGTATGTCGGTGTGACGAACGCCACCTACAGTGACCAGTCCCTTGGTGGACGACTTCATTTCTCTACGCCAGGTCATCATTTCTTCATCTTGTATCAATCGGCCGCAATATCGGTGTGGCAAACGATTAGCTGATACTCTTAGTACATGGTCTAGCCATCTAAGCCTGTGTAAGCGTAGGGATTAAACAAGAGAACTCGCGCGGTAGTCACTATCAACCTCTTCGGTGCTTACTCGTTGATGCCACCCGATACGAGCGATCGAACGCAGACATCGATGGTCAAATACCTGAAGACGGTTCACGTCTTCTACTCTGAGCGGCCAAGTTTCGCAACCGTAAATTAGCACAACCCTCAGCCGCCTAATACATGTGACTCTTAAGCTTCAGAGGGATGCCTCTATCTCGCCAGATACGTTTTAAACTGGAAAACACCGTTTTCGACTTGCAGACGCAAGCTTCTGTTTCATTTATTTGACCTCTGTCGACAGTGATGCAACTTCCGAAGTAGGCAAACGGATGAACAACTTCACTGTCCAAAATGAAGTCTACGTAATCACAGAAGTTTAGCAGAAACATTTTGCATGTTGAAGCATCGTAGCGTATTCTGAAACACACAGCAGAACGCGAAATGGCGTCTAGCATTGTTTGTGCTGCTTGAAAATTATCAAGCAGCAACACCTTGTCGTCAGCATAATCAAGATCAATCAGTCTTCCACCAGGTAAGGAGGTCCACGCAGGCATCTTATGAGTGTAACAGACCAACTTCCACCAGCGCGTCTACGACAAAATTAAACGGAAGTGGTGCTGAAACTAAACACGAACATAAATGAAGGAGTGAGCGATTGGATGAAACAAGAGAATAAAACAATGGAAGTTCATAAGAAAGAAAAACATGAATCAACAGTCTCATGGATATGAAAACGCCATCGATTGCGAAAGGTTGTCATGTTCGACAGCATTTCTAACCAGTGATGTGAATGGTCGCTAACTCTCCAAACAGGCAGTCGGCACCTACTATCTTTGTTTAACGGGGCGACCATAGGCTGTGACCACGTTACCGTCCTATTTTCAGCAAATGCGTTGAAGAGTGCTTGATGTGACAAGCACCCAACCAACACGCGGAGTACGTGAACCAGCAAGCATAGACTGAATATTTTCAACGCAGCGGTAATCGGTCATTAAAACATAAAACTATACATGAGCGGTTAATAAGACGAGAGTGTATTGAGTACTCTGATGAATAACGGATGGTCTTCATCTCAGCTGTAAGACCAATATTTGGTTAATCGTGATCAAATATGCTACTGCGAAAAACAGATTTGGATACAAAGAAAGAACTTAGTCGAAGATACTCAGGCAATAGATCAGTAAAAAATAAAAAAGACGGTTTGACTGCATTATAAAAGATTTGCAAGAGAATTAGGAAACAGCTCAGAAACAAAATCAGAAAATCTTATATTAGATCAATAAATTTTGTGATGCACTTGCAAATCCCATGAACGGCATATTCAAAGCGAAAGCGATTCCTGATTGGTCAAACTCGATGGAAGTGTGTATTCCAAAATTATTGTATTCAGTTAGATCACAGTTATGTGTAACTATGATTGTTATGACACATAAGTGGTTATGTATGAACGCTGGTGCAGTCTTTTTAAACTGGCCTACTAGATCGAAAAATGGTCATAAAACGCTGGACAGAAACGACCAAAAAAATAGCCCTCCGACGGATGAAGTTTAGTTACTGACTGCCATTCCGGGTACTCATTAATTCGCTTTCTCGGAAGTGGAAGAAAATGGTTTGAGATCGCTACAGTGCATTCGAAGATGAAGCGCATCATTCTGCGTGTTCAGCAACACGAGATAGACAGGATGACGAACATAATCCCATCGCGACAACCTGTTACGGCTAACCCAGAACGCCACGTACGACCAACAAGAGCTGCATCTCATATCCAGACCCACTGATTCATAAACATTAACCTCTCATGATATATAAAATCGTACTAGGAAGCCATACAAAAGCGATAATTTCATCAGCTGAGAAGAATGTCATGAACCAAAGTTTCATCATTCTGTTGCCTATCCTTATAACAGTATTTATGCTTACATTTTTATAATCACAAGTTACCGTTTCCTCCATACGATTTCAGCTATTGCAATGCAGCTATAAGACGAATAAACCTTAATTGGAACATGCATGTCTTCATCTGTCGCCACCTGCATACACCAACTAGAAGTTACTCCAACACAGAAACAGAATTCGAGAAACAATGCTTAACAATCGACGCCACTTCTCACAAAAACTCGGCACAATTTTACGTGAAGTAAATCCCATAACGTCATTAGTGGTCTAGGAGGAAATTCCGTATTAAAAGGATGTTGTCAATTATAAACCTCATGCATACGTCAAGCGGGAAGCCAACAACAAATGGGGTAATTCACACAATAACTTTACTCGTTTCAAACCAGTGGAAGATTAACTCGTTGGCCAAACAGAGTGGTGAACCCTCATACAGCTGGATGAAAAAACTGAGATGGCACCTGTGCAATCCAAGCGACGACGTTTATAATTCACTCCTGATAAATCGCATCAACTCACATGTGTGCGTGACCTCATCAGGTTGATTCAAGTGGGCACATGATTTACTATCAAAGCTATTCAGCTTAGCCTGTTTGTTCAATGGAAATCACAGAGTATACAACTTGCTCGAATCACAGAAGCTAGAGTGGCAATCGATATAACGCCACTGAAACAGGAGACGTCAAAGCAGGTAGTAAACGAATAGACACAATTGCGAACAATCGATCATTGTGAGCAGCAGACCCGGTGATTACGAGTGTTTTTCAAGTTGAACGGATAGACTGCTTGAAGAATTAACAAATCCGGATTTCCTTAACAAAACCATTTTAAATAAACCCATATATCTTCAGTACAAGTATCTACGTCAAAACTCAAACATCCATTTTAGACCGCTAACACATCAAAAAAATCGGGTTCTGTTGGACACAAAGAATGTACAGTGAGAACATGTTGGTCAGATAAATGAAACTCAGAACATGACTTCGGATGACGCACTCAAAAATTATCATGCAATTGTAATTGTAATCCAACCTGGCGTAAGGTGCGAGGTGGACAGATGATGACCTGGCGTAGACAAATGAAATCGTTCACGAAGGGTTGGTCACTGTAGATCGGGTTCGTCTCCCGGGCTGGGGCCCTCGCGACTCACAGAGTCGGTGGCTTGAGACGTTAGGTGAGATGGCGGCTAATCGAGCTCAGTGGCGTGAATGTTGTCGTTGTTTGGCCGAGTTGTCTGTGAAGTGAGTGCACTTAATGATGCGGGGCAGTGAAAGCCGTAAGGAAGCTGTCTTGCTGATGACGCCTTACTTTCACTTACAGCTCGGTTGTTTGTTTGCAAGGTGTAGGCACCTTGATGTATGTTTGAATATAGGCGTAGCTATTTTTAGTAGTTAGGTCCCTTCCCCTCCCTTTTCTTTTCTCTCTTCTATATAGGTTTTTTTTCTTTCGTGGTTGTGTGGCAGTTAAGCATCAGTGTGAACCACTGATGTATTGCTGTCTATGATGATGATGATGTTGATGAGATTCCAACAAAATGGAACGTAAGACTAAGGCAGTGTTTCCACCGGTTGTAAATGCGAATAAGTACATTAATTACGTATATACGTGCAGATAACCGCCACCGACAACATGCGCCCAAATACCGTCTGGACTACAATTATAAGGCTGTATACTTTGCAGTAAAACTTCGACGATTTTGCGCTGGTCAAACTAGGTTTTATCATAAAATGGTTTAATATAACGGAAAATAGTACGGCTGGTCAAAAATGACTAACCTAAAATGTGTACGGTCAGCCGAATTTTCATGTCTGCCTGGAATCCAAGTGGTATGTGACCTAGAATGTGGTCCAAAAGTTTAAAGCAGGTCTTAATTAGGTTGGTTCCCAAAGTTTTGAACCACGTTTCACTCAAGACAATCCGTGCCGTCTTAGCGGCCGCCTACAATCGATCCTTCGACTAGTAAGTTTGATTGGTGCAATACTCACACCCGGACGCCGACCCTCCTTGGATTTTCAATTGAGAGAAGAATGTTGTTGAGAGATAGTCAGATCATGGTATCAGTTCGTTTGTCTATTGCCCACTGCCTCGTCCTCTGGGTCATACGTACGCTACATTTGTCGTGTCCAAACGTCACAAAAGGCAGCAGTTGAATGGAAAGTATCTGAACGCAGGAGTGAGCACGCTGCTTTCCACTGACAAGCACCGACTCTAAATTCTTGCACAGAGCGGAAGCTCTTCGAATCATCATACTGTATGCCTCCACACAATCACTCAATGTAGACACACACAAAGCAAGTGACGGGACGGACCGTCTAGACCATCCAAGTTACAGTTATTTTTATTGGAAAACACCACATTTTGCAACTGGTCCGTCCAGGTTATGTGATTCTCAACTCAACGTATTCGTTGTTCCCTGCGGTACTTCGGCAACTGTAGTATTCTTCACAGTTTCAGATAAGTAAACAACGACCAACTCTTTAGGTTCTTGTACCTATTGGTCTCTGGAAGCTTCATGGTCAAACCCCGATTGACAGTCCAAACACTACAATTTCGGGAAGATACATCACGTGGTATTACTTTTACGCCGAAATTGCACAGGTCTTTTTCCTTCTTCTCAGAGCAATTCCAACTGATCACAATGTGATCATTTGCCACAACTTTTCAAGCGTCGTCCAGTTTCCTAATTTTTATGATCTAATGTATGCAGCATCTTCAGTAACATTCATCTATCCACTGGTAGAGGGAGAAAAACGACTGCAGTTCACTCATTAACCAAAGTAGCATTACCCAAATGATCAGTGTTGACGGCCGCCTCAACCTGAGCACTATTTGGGTAGTTGTTTCACTGCATGTTCGTTTCCAGGTGCAATTTTTATATTGTTTAATATCCTGCCGCTTTACTATTTTTTCAGCAAGCCTCAATTGTATAATAAATGGTCTAAAATCCAGACCCGAGAACTCTTTATTTGCTCTGAAATATTGACAGCAGACACCAGCTTGTTTTATTTCAATAAGTCAATCATTATACAATTACAATTATGGAACGCCTACTGCGATTCGAATTGATAGATTCAGTCCAAAGCTATTCATAAGCGTCGAGATAGCAGAGCCATTAGCTTGATACCTTTTTTTGTTCTCTAATGAATCGAAGTACGCAACATAACTGAACGAAAGATGCCCACACATTACGCTGTTCCATCTGTGTACAAAATTGGTTCAGAACTCAAAACTTTCAAAGATGTTGTAACGAAACTCCAGAGCAGTGACATACAACCTAAGAATGAAGTGTTTGCACGGCATACGTTAGCTAAATACAAAGAAGCAAAGGAACAAAGTCTCGGTCAGATTGCTCAGAAGCTAAAATGCCTCATAACTGACTGTAAATTCACAAGTCCACCATAAAAGAGTATCCAGATGATGTTATATGAGACGTATTTATCAGCAGTATGCAATCGATCACATCAAGTTCATTAATCAGAGCAACGAAATTTGAGTTTTCAGATGACATATGATCAAACCAGATATTCTACGGTAGCACACAAACGGACACAACCATATAAAATGCACGTTCAGCTACCTTGTGGTGCTAAGAAAATTCAGGAAACAACCTACGTATCTGCGGAACCTTTGGAACCGACGGGCAACGGCCATTGCCAGTCTAAAGTTTCTTCCGCGGCCATAGAAGACATCCGTTATACATACGTCCTGCTCCTGAAGTAGTGTGTACGATGCGTACGAATACAGGTTAGCCACAGAAAGTCTGGTTCTCTGGCCCGAACTCAAGGCATGTAAGATGGTTCTATAAAAAATTCCGTTCTCTCTGCTCACTGTGGACTCTGGCTTTGACTGTCCCTCTAATGCAGTTAATAAGCTGCTAATCAATGGAATTAGCTTAAATGCTTTTAAGGATGTCAACAGCTCCAAAAGCTAGGCTACCATCCTGGGTGTATGTGACAATAAATGGATGGCGCATAAGTCAACGAATGAGGTTGCAATGGTAATTAACTGACTTTCAAGTTATTCTGGCAGAAAATGCTATCTCCGCAATGTTCGTAGTGTAGGTTTCGACTTACCGTTCTGCCTAAGCTATAAACGGACGTGTTACTTTGCCACAATTGTGTAAAGCTCCATGAAGCAGGAATAAAACCATCATATCCCGTGTGCAATTAGTGTTGACTGAGTGAGGGCCTCTGTATGCTTTGAGAATCCCTCACTTGAAGGCAATCTAGTAGAAACAAGGTCCGAACTCGGGCTAATTTCGTTCCGTACTTCGCAGACGATTCTCGTCAACCAAAGTCGATAAATAACTTCTTCCAATTATAGTTGGATTCTAGTGTAGGATGGCCCAGGCAACAATTAATTGCTTTTGTCAGCTGTTTCCAACTTTGGTACGCCTGCCTACGAATTTAGGCCGCGGTTCGTCGTTTATGTCAAGTGAACTGAAGAAATTTGTACAGGATAAAGACATTGCAACAAGCGGGAAGATGGCCTAAAATCATCAGGATAATGGTCAGACTGAGAAATTGTACGGTACACTTTGAACAACCACACTTCCCGTTACCACATCTAGGGAGCCGCCGATCAATCAGTGGGAATTCGAACTCCTCTAAGTAAGAGGATTGACCTGTTGGTGGCGGGAGTCAAGTTAGCTAAATATACTCTGGATTACGACCCAATGAGGTATTCAAACAGACGAGAGGACCCCTTAAATTCGTCACTTAACCACCGAGGGTGAAGAATATAAGGAACTTTCGAATACAGATTCACATCAACTCGATGATTCAGAAATTCCTGTAAACATAGTAGTCTCTCTCACTACACCCACAACCACAGGAGGTCCCATTCCTGACCCATCACATACTGGATGGATCGTTCGTTCGTTCCGATTGACGCACCGAAGTCATTCGTCACGCAATGACGAAGAATACACCCATACAATATAAGCGACAAGGGTGTCTAGGAAGTGTACACAGTGTACCAGTGTTTATACCTTCCAATTTTCATTAATTGTTTGGTAATCTCAAACTCCAGACGCTGTCTGCGTATATTCCAATCAACAACACTTTGAATCCCTAAGTAAGAATGCTTTCGAGCTCAGCTTTCCTACGCCAGAATGTTATGGTACTTCTTTTGCTGCGGTCATTTTCAAGCGTTATCGTTAAACTGTTAAACAGTCCGTCCTTTTTTTGTCAGCTACTGTAACTCAATTATGCAATGGATATAGTTCAGCAACCAGCCTCTGAAGAATTCCTATTCACCCTGAAATAATGTCCATTGAATCCAGCTTTTTGGACCAAAACACGAAACACAACATTCAGGTGGTATCTCACTTCTGGTCCCGATACGAAGAAACGTTGTGAAGTAGCCTTGAAAGTGTGAAACAGGTACTTCAGGGACCCTCAGCACGTTCCATTCTCTAGTACAAAACAGCTGAACCCAAGGAAAAAACTGTCGGCTTTATAATTACACACACATACACATACTGCTGGCGACACCCATACCTTACCATAACGTCTGCGACAAGTGGCATACAGTGAACCGCCTGCGGTTCCACCCCCACATAAAATGTACGGCGTCAACCGGAAATAACCAGACGGAATGTGTTTTACTGTAGATCTTCCGGAAAACGGCAGAAGTTGGAGATCAAACGATTGGAGAACTGTGAGATGAAGACTGTTTTCCAGCGTGCAGTTGCCGCTCGTCTGCAAAAGGCCACAGCGGCCAGCAACTTCGAAGCGATCGGGATCACACTTATTATTAGAAAAGTGCTGTGCACGTCATAAGGACTTTCCAAGAAGATAAGAACAATTCTGGCAGCGGCCAGACCACACGAGATGATTTCTCCACCTCATAGTTCTTGTAACAAAAGCAAGAGATCTCTGATAAGAAAGTGGCCATTGTCTTTGAATACGGTCAACGAGTTTATGCGGACCGCGCGTCTTGTAGCTAGAAGAGGGAGGTTCAAGGTGAAGTTGACGGGTCATAAGACGAAAGAAAACAGAAACCGCTCGAGAACTCCCCACTGCAGACTGTAGATGGACTCGCCGTCAGCCCTGATAACTACCTCGCCCACACACGTGTTTTCCACTTTAAACGGATTTCTAGAGCGAGAATAACTTCCTGGAGCTTCTAGATACAGAAGCCCATTCTCTCTTTATTGGCTGTGCTGGTGACCTGGGCTAATCGTTCCCTCGAACTTATATCGTTAGTTTCAATTTAGCTGTCTGCGAATCTGTACACTCGTTTTTAGCCGGACTGTTCCGGCAAGCGTTAATGAATTCAAGACAGCGATGAAATCCAGCGATTCGCAAACGAACGAACGACATGTCACAGAAAAGGGCACTCGTATCATGTAGATGAGGGGTATGCAGGTCACAGAACAGACCAAGCATGATACTTATTGAACGGCAAATACTCATCTGAGTAATATATTATAATGTGACTACAGTCGGAGACACAAGAGTGACGACGGCGAGTTGGTCACGCCAATCGACCATGATGAGGCCGTTACCCCCCTGATCAGATTCCAACAATCTAATCTGAGACACCTATGGCGACAGAGAGGTATTTCTCTGAAGCTTAAGGGTCGCGTATATCAAACAACAGTGAGGGCTGTATTACTTTACGGCAGCGAAACCTGGCCGCTCAGGGTAGAGGACGTGAACCGTCTTCAGGTATTTGACCACCGATGTCTGCGTTCAATCGCTCGTATCGGGTGGCACCAGCGAGTAAGCAACGAGGAGGTTAGGAAGCGGGTGTTTGGCACTGATTGTCACAGTCACTACATTTGCACAGACTTAGATGGTTAGGTCATGTACTAAGGATGCCAGCTAGTCGTTTGCCACACCGAGCACTGTTTGCCGACGCTGCGGCCGACTGGCGCAAGGTGCGAGGTGGACAGATGATGACCTGGCGTAGACAAATGAAATCGTTCACGAAGGGTTGGTCACTGTAGATCGGGTTCGTCTCCCGGGCTGGGGCCCTCGCGACTCACAGAGTCGGTGGCTTGAGACGTTAGGTGAGATGGCGGCTAATCGAGCTCAGTGGCGTGAATGTTGTCGTTGTTTGGCCGAGTTGTCTGTGAAGTGAGTGCACTTAATGATGCGGGGCAGTGAAAGCCGTAAGGAAGCTGTCTTGCTGATGACGCCTTACTTTCACTTACAGCTCGGTTGTTTGTTTGCAAGGTGTAGGCACCTTGATGTATGTTTGAATATAGGCGTAGCTATTTTTAGTAGTTAGGTCCCTTCCCCTCCCTTTTCTTTTCTCTCTTCTATATAGGTTTTTTTTCTTTCGTGGTTGTGTGGCAGTTAAGCATCAGTGTGAACCACTGATGTATTGCTGTCTATGATGATGATGATGTTGATGAGATTCCAACAAAATGGAACGTAAGACTAAGGCAGTGTTTCCACCGGTTGTAAATGCGAATAAGTACATTAATTACGTATATACGTGCAGATAACCGCCACCGACAACATGCGCCCAAATACCGTCTGGACTACAATTATAAGGCTGTATACTTTGCAGTAAAACTTCGACGATTTTGCGCTGGTCAAACTAGGTTTTATCATAAAATGGTTTAATATAACGGAAAATAGTACGGCTGGTCAAAAATGACTAACCTAAAATGTGTACGGTCAGCCGAATTTTCATGTCTGCCTGGAATCCAAGTGGTATGTGACCTAGAATGTGGTCCAAAAGTTTAAAGCAGGTCTTAATTAGGTTGGTTCCCAAAGTTTTGAACCACGTTTCACTCAAGACAATCCGTGCCGTCTTAGCGGCCGCCTACAATCGATCCTTCGACTAGTAAGTTTGATTGGTGCAATACTCACACCCGGACGCCGACCCTCCTTGGATTTTCAATTGAGAGAAGAATGTTGTTGAGAGATAGTCAGGTCATGGTATCAGTTCGTTTGTCTATTGCCCACTGCCTCGTCCTCTGGGTCATACGTACGCTACATTTGTCGTGTCCAAACGTCACAAAAGGCAGCAGTTGAATGGAAAGTATCTGAACGCAGGAGTGAGCACGCTGCTTTCCACTGACAAGCACCGACTCTAAATTCTTGCACAGAGCGGAAGCTCTTCGAATCATCATACTGTATGCCTCCACACAATCACTCAATGTAGACACACACAAAGCAAGTGACGGGACGGACCGTCTAGACCATCCAAGTTACAGTTATTTTTATTGGAAAACACCACATTTTGCAACTGGTCCGTCCAGGTTATGTGATTCTCAACTCAACGTATTCGTTGTTCCCTGCGGTACTTCGGCAACTGTAGTATTCTTCACAGTTTCAGATAAGTAAACAACGACCAACTCTTTAGGTTCTTGTACCTATTGGTCTCTGGAAGCTTCATGGTCAAACCCCGATTGACAGTCCAAACACTACAATTTCGGGAAGATACATCACGTGGTATTACTTTTACGCCGAAATTGCACAGGTCTTTTTCCTTCTTCTCAGAGCAATTCCAACTGATCACAATGTGATCATTTGCCACAACTTTTCAAGCGTCGTCCAGTTTCCTAATTTTTATGATCTAATGTATGCAGCATCTTCAGTAACATTCATCTATCCACTGGTAGAGGGAGAAAAACGACTGCAGTTCACTCATTAACCAAAGTAGCATTACCCAAATGATCAGTGTTGACGGCCGCCTCAACCTGAGCACTATTTGGGTAGTTGTTTCACTGCATGTTCGTTTCCAGGTGCAATTTTGTTCATACCCCCACCCCAAGTACTGTAGACGTTAAATTGGAAGTTTCCCGTGTTATTGGTTATTTGGTACTGACGAGCCAATACGAAATGCTAGCATCTACCAGTGTTCGTCTTCTAACCGTTTTGTTCTAACCAGCATTGGCCGGCTGGACACAAAGGCCTCACTCACACACCTACTGGTCTTATTCCTTCGGGTTTACACCGGATACGTGGTGTGTGAGTGGAACCGCAAGTGGTGCAGCGCAAGCCACTTGTGGTGATGGTTAAGCGCAGGCGTCCTTTGGCTTCGGTCACTGTGACAGGCTAATCCGTTTCGGATGCCGCCAACCGTGTGTGTGTGTGTGTGTGAACGGAGACCTGTGTGACACAGTTGGCCCGGAATGATTAGCAAAGAAAATTCATAAAGGAAATAGCGAAGTGTTCTGTAACCCTTGTTCCTCCAGCGTGCCTGATAAAAAAAAACATGAACAAACTACCCCGGATAACAGGTCATAGTTTGAAGCAGTGAAGTTTCCAATCTGAAGGATTGGAGTTCTATTTCTAGTGACAACCACCAATTGAAGATGAAAACTGGTTCTGATCCACAACCGTTATTCGGATAGCATGACATCAACAAAAGATCATCACTCTTGAGGTTTACAATGGGTTCACCCACGCAGCCCTTAAGAAGCCATGAGCCTGACCAGACAGTGGTGTAGCTCGAGTCACCGGTAACTGCAACGGTGACGAGAAACAACTCCAGCAAAAAAGAAAGTGTTGTGAATTTAGGCATGTTGTTGACTGTGGCATATTGCCATCACGGATGGCGTTTCTGATCAGAAGGTCGAGTGACCAAGGCCTAACTGAGCAAGGAACACTTACAGGCTTTACTGAACGGAACAATCAGGGGCATCTCGTTTTGTGACCACGTCGTTACCTTATTGCGACGTAGCTTTACTCAATTTTCCGTGACCTCGGTGAATATTGTCCAGTGGGGTAAACACCCAAGAGAGAACGGGGCACGTGGCCCACCTATTGCAGGCTGAGCAAATTAGTTGGCCGATTAGTCGACCGTGTATATGAAGACTTTGAAAACACGCGCCAGCAAAAGGCCGCGTTGGTCGTGGGGACACCGTGAAAGACGATATCAAGGAGTACAATGGTAAATTCAGAAAGGAAAGCAGACGATCATCTGTAAATGACGTTCGAAGTATGACAACAAAATCTCTGACTGTTTGTAAAATACTATTTCATTCACAGAGTACAACAACATTCACTGACGGTCAGCTGGCACTCAAACATTGTTTTGATGGGTCTGAGGGCAGGAAAGTTTTGCGTCTTCTAACAAGCGTATTGTTGACATTCTGTAGATAGCTGCAGGGGGTTCGGACTATCGGGGCTATAGATTTGTGGCCAAATCACAAATCTATCTTGGAATAATAACATAAGGAAACTGTAATCAAACACATTCGCCGCAATTGAAATCGACGTACGATAATGAAGCATACGTAACGACGATCGGGATTTTCAAACAGTAGATCGTTACATCGGTATGTTGGGAAACAGCGCTTCAATTAATATGGGCTTACTCTATA